>JANHFX010003080.1:40639-81529 GCA_027560015.1 Chloroceryle amazona | reverse complement strand
AGAAGTATGGCCAGGGGTGTGTGCGCGGATGCGGAGACTTTTTGCGATGCAATAACGCCGCGGAGCCAGGTGTGTACAGGGACGGGGCGTGCGGGTGTTGCGCCTCTGGGCGCTGTTCATCTTTTGCGTGTGTCCGTGCTTATGTCCCTAGAGAGCTTCGTACATTGCTGACTTGGGGGTTGTAGCGTGGCTGGGTTTTTTTGGCTTTGACTCTTTTAAAAATAATTATTTATTTCGGATGTCATCAATGTGATTACTTGAGATTCGTGCTACTTGAGAAAACGGGGAGGGGAAGATCCGCCGGGAGCGGCTTCGTGCGCGGTGTGGCACAGCCGGGGTGCCCCTCCCTCGGTGGGGGGATAACCGCGGTGTTTCCAAACTGTTCGGGCAAGTTTCTGGCTTTCATCTGGGGCCGAACCGGGCTGCCGAGCCTCGCTGGGCTTCCTGTGCCTCCTGTGGGATGCTCTCTGTGAGACTCCTGAAAACGCTATATTGCTTGCAGCTGAGGGGATGGGTGCGGGCCAGTTCGCGGGGTCTTTGTAATAAGGCTGTAAGGGGAGGGGAGAAAAACCCAATAAAACAACACTTAAACCCACCTGGGTGTCAAGGGGAGGCGTGGGAGCGGCGGAGACCGGCCCTCAGCCCCTGGTGCCGCCGCCGCTTTGCAGCAGGGGGCGGCAGAGCTCCACGGCGGCGACTGCCGGTGCGCGGGCACTGCCCCGCGGCGGGATGGGGGCGGTTTTGCCTCACCGCCGCCCCCTCCGCCCCCGCTGCGGGTACCGAAGGAGGGTGCTGGGGCGGACAGGTGCAAGCACCCGCGCTCCGGAGCGACGGGGCTGAATGGCTCACCCGGGGCTAACACGGTGTCTTGTAATGGGGTATCGAGATCTGTTGCTCTGGAAGAATGGCCGGGGGGCGGGGGATTATGCTTTGAGGTATTAAAGCTGTAGCATTGGAGGTCTCCTTCAATGCATTTATCGCTAAATCTCATACCATAGAGACGTTTTATCTCGGTGGTAAGTTGCGAAGAGCCACCATATGCTCTCAGTTATACAGAGATGCTTCTGTGCTTTTGCCGCCTCGGGAGCAGCTCTGGAGGTCTCCTGTTTGTCAGATTCAGAAACAGTCCGGAGGCTTTTCAGCATATCCAGCAGTAGAATGGCAAAGGAGGAGGAGTACGGAAAAGCTGCCTTCAGGCTTAGCATCGGTCGACCTAGATGTAATGTGTATAGAGATGTGATCTGTGGTTCCCCTTACGGAGGAATGGTGGGAAGCCAGTTTGCAAAGTGTGATTACTGCAGTGTAGGAGGATTACATAGTTTTGGTATTTTACTACCACAAATGTCAGGAGATAAATAATGGAGTATAATTCTAGATGCTATTAAGATGAGTTATAAAAATTATAGGATGATGGATATGAGGGGGAGATGTGAAGAAGAGGAGGAAAGCTGAATAAATCTGTTGTTGGTAGTAAGTTGTTACTAGTCTCTAGCTGAAAAAACAAAGCTTTTTTTTAATAAAGTGAATTGTATTGATAGGGGATGAGTAGTTTTTTTTTTTTTAACTGGTTGTAGAAACAGCAAGAGCATGCAGCCTCAATACACAGCAGGGGACAGTAAATGGGAGTGGGAAAACATCTGTGTATGGGAAGTATTCCCATTTAGGTTGCTAGGGCAGAGGAAAAGTCTGAAGTGATTTTTTTTTTCTTATTTAATTTTTAATTCTAATGAGCGTCATTGTGGTGAGTGATTTACTGTGCTTTTTTTTTTCTGACATCTTGACATAATCTTAGGAATTACTTTAAGTGATTCAAATAATTCAAGAGGCTATCCCAAAAAACTCTTGAGTTTTGTTGTCTTTTGGGAATGCAGTGGTGGAGAACACTTAATTTGATGATTGAGTTAAGGTTGTGTTATTTGTGAACACTTTTTTCTTTTTTTTAAGAAAAACAGTGTTATCCAAATATTAAATTATAATTGACTTCTCTGTCTCTAACATCAAAAAAAGAGTGTGTATGATTCAGAAAAAGCCAGTAGCTAGATTTGAAACATTTTCTTTGGAAATACTGAAAGTCTTAGGTTGAGGTTTTATATTTCTAAGAAGGTAGCTGCAATAGATTTTTATGAGGAATGACTGGTGTTTTAAGACTGGGGAGAGGGACCTGTGATGTATTTGGTTTCAAACTGCGCTGATTTTCTGAAATGGAATACATAGTAGGCAGCAATCCCTGCTGCCCACGCCCCTCCCCCCATTAAGTTAAGACCTTATGAATGTCATAATTATCTACTAGGGCCAAATATTTCCTTTCCTAATTTCATAGTAAGTTGTTAAGCTAAAACAAAAATTTTGTTTTTCTTAACTTTTCAAAGCTATCCAGAGTGAAGGGCCCAAATTTAGTTAGCTTTGCTTTATAAAAAAATCAAACACCCCACCCCAATAAAATACCCTACTCCACTCTGAAAATCTGGGTTTTTTAACATATGTAGTGATACAACACTTTGAGAAAGCTTCATTGGTTTTTACCAGTGTCTGGGGATGCTGACTTAAAGTGGATGAAAGGCACATCTTCCCAGATTGAAAAATCTGAATTTTATCACTCTGCATAACACCTATTTCTTTAGCTTAGCAATTTTTTGTTAAATTGCAGTAGAAAATGTTTTGCTTGTAGAATTTAATGTATTTTGTGCTCATCCAGGGGATTCATAGGAGTGAGTACTTCTCCAGTCATTGTGTTTTAATTTCCTCTTTTCAGTGTTTTGATACTCAGTTTGTGTTTGGTTTTCCTGAAGAGTTTCTTTCTACAAGTGCTCATAAGGGACTGTTTGTTAATAAGGAACATCCCTCAAAAGAGATGCCAGCATGTGCATCTTATTTACCACAGTTCAGTCACTTGTCAGAATACTACTTCTTTCTTCTTTTTTTTTTTTTGCATAGGGAATCCATTAAATTTGGAATTTTTGAAATGAACTGTTCAACTTTTCCAGTTTTTGAAATCTACTGGATTAAGTGGAATTTAACTCAACTGTATTCCAAAATCTGAAACATATCCCGAGACTTCAGCTAATCATTGTTTTCTGCTACCAGTTGACTTTACAACTGCATTAAGATTAAAATACATTACTATGGTCTTTTAATCTCTCCATAAAAAAAAAATAAATAAATTTGCTGTTTCAGCCTACATAAACTTCTCTTCAGGTAAAGATGAGAATGAAAATGCCTGCCAGAAAATGAAACTTTACTGGTGAGGTGTTCTAAAAGATTGACTTAAAAATGGATAGTTGAGAAATATGTAGAGTTTTGTTTCATGGACTTCTGTATAAAATGGAGTTGGAGATATTTTTATCATTTGCAGTGGCTTGAAATTGTGAAAGGTATGAAAGGTAGTCATAGAGCTAAAGCTTTAAAGTCATTTCTAGGAAGCTGAATAACATAGTTTTGACTTTCTTTTTTCTCTTGCAGCATGGTTCATGTGTTTATTTAGATATTTTTTTTATCTATGGGAATGTTATTGGAGCAGTATGACTAATTTATGTATAACTTGCCTTTCTTGGCCTTCTTTTTCAACATGTATTTGTACTTCCGTTGACCTTTTTTTGAGGCACCTTTCTCAAGTGTTTACTTAGTGAATTTCTTCCAGTTTACTTCAGTAATCTCCTGGTTACATTCAGCACATGCCATTTGATTCCAGCACAGTTGAGTCAAGTTAATGTGGCATTTTGGGAAAAGTGTTTTAACTGCACTGTAATTTGTGTCTGTAGGTTGAAAATCCATTATTGAAATAGTAGGGCATAGATCTCTCAAGACCAAAAATCTGGATACTAGTTAACATTCATATCTTAAACAGTTAATAAAAATGTAATTCATGTTAGGTGTCTTATTTGTGTTTTTGGGTTTTAGCACATATTTATTTTATTCTTTATAAAATAAGGTCATTATGCTTGAAGCATATGCTGATGTTTTATGTGTCACAGGTCACTCAAATTCTGAATTTCAAGAAACAGTGAAAAACAAAAGTGGGAGAGACATGAGAGAAAACCTATGGATAGTCTAGGTATTTTTCTAAAATAAATTTTTGGTGTCTAGTTAATAATCAAAATTGTGAATACTTATTAGAGTATTCAGATCACTTCTTGCTGGTATCTCAATCTGAGGACGTCTAGTTTCAGTATTTCAGTATTTCTTTTACAAAATCTTTTAATTGCTTTTGTAGCTTAGTTTCTCTTAATATATTGTATGGATTTTTATACTTTTAAGGATATGAGGAAAACTAAGAGATAATTTAAAATAGCGAGATGCTTTTCAGATGTCTTGTGCTATGCTATAACATCTTGAATGTGGTATTTTGAAAAATGAAGGTACCAAGTTTCTTATTTTAGTTTATATTGCTAATTTTTTTTTTATATGGGTAGCATTTGACTGATAACATTGTTAATTGGAGAAGATATTTTCTGATTTACTCTGCTGTAGAAGAGCTCAGAATCTCCCTCTTGAATTTTTGAATGAAAAAATATTTGCATGAAAATAGTATTGAAAGAAAAGAATAAAAAGAGAATAAAATAATAAAACAAAACAAAACCACAACCAGAAACCGAGGAGAGTAATTTCTGTGGCTGCAGCTATTTGTGGTGACAGCTGATATGAAAATATTTTTGTACTGGAAAATAAAGCCATTTAAAAGTCACTTAAATATGTGAAAAGGAAACAAAGAATGCATTTTCATATCCAAGCCTACTTCTAAGAGAAACTTGTTTAACAAGACCCCTAAAACTTTGAACAACCTGCAGTTGAGTAGCTCCATAGAAGCACTGTTGGTTGCACTAATCCAGTGGCTGCCACACTGAGCAGGAGTCATTTGACTTCAGTGGGTTTTGGAGCTGTGGAGCATATAAAAGAATCTCTTGAAATGGCAGGAGTTAAACAGCTTTCATTTTTGAAATAGTATTGACCCACCTCGTGCTATCTGTTTACACACCATTTACGATTTAGGAAATCTTGATTAACAGAAAAATTCTCTTTGCATTTGTGCATAAACCCTAGATTGCTAGTGACATGACATGAGTAGTGTCTGGAACTGCAAATATGGAGATTTACTGCAGAATGGGATAGTTATAATGTAGTTATTAAATGTGAATATGATTGTGAGTATTGTAGCCAAACTCCGCTGATTCTAGTCAGAGGAGAATTTCCATTGTCCTAAGTTTGTGTTTGCATTAAAACCAAACATGACCAGTTCTTTAAAAGCAATGATTTTACTATCTCAAGTTAGTTTGGAAGAGGTGGACAGTGAAGTTTATCAACTAAAAAGCAATTATTTGGTTTCTACCTATTTAAGAACACTACCATCTAAAAAAAACCCAAACAAACATCTTCTGAAGTGTTTTACTTGTGGTTGGTTTGTTTTCCCTCTTTTTAGAAAAGACCAAAGCAGTTGCTCGATTTCACCTGTTTTTTAATATAATACACAAGGAACATTGCAAATAGGACAAAAGAGATCAAGTCTTTGAACCTGTTTGAACATGTAATTTTGGTAAGCCTGTGGATCTACTAACTAAGGCTCTCATTTGCCACCAGCTTACATGATCCAAGTACAGTCTTATCTGGAATAACCAGTTTGTGGATGGACAATATCTGGATTATCACTTCCCAAATTTAAGAATGAGAGTTTAGTTGTTATCTTCATTGATCCTGCCTATCACTATTGAAATAAATTTCTTCTAATCCAAGTAATATATACATTCCGTCAAAACTTATCTTTCCATACAAAGCATAAAACATCTACATGTTAAGTTATGTATATTAACTTTTCCAGAAAGAGGAGAGAGAAGAGTAAAAGTCTCTTCTCTTTACCCGGTTATAGTTTAACTCCTAGCTAAACTTTCATTGTGAGTTTAAAAGGGTATATTGCTTTTTATTTAGTGTTCTAATTACCCGAGTAGTATTGTTAAACAGCAGGCTGTTAACTTCATAACATCATAATTCAGCAAAATCCTAAGTTATACATAATATATCTGTAGCGTATGAGTAACTTATTTGTATATGAATTAAATTTATTTTAAAAATGACCTTTCAAGTTAGCTAGTATTAAACTGATTATTGACATTACAGTTGTAGTCCAGTTAACAACATCTGTTGTTTGGCTATGAACTGAAATGCCTTTTTGGAATTCGTATATTAAATTCATACAAGAGATTGCTGTCCTTATAACAAGATTTACCATTTGGAGCATACTATCAATTCAGCTTAAAAATAAAATCATTGCTATCAATTTTCTACAAAAATACCTTGTACCACAGTTGCTCAAGCTTCAAGCAGTTTCAAACCCATTAACTTCATAGACCTTTGTACCACAGCTGAATTTGGCTTTTATGAAGTCAGGTCTATACTTAAAGTATTTAAAAAGAGTGAGATGTAAAACAGTGTATGGGGGTCCTTCTGGCATGTGTTGCAGATAAACAGGTAGGGAGAGGTAATTCTGCCTCTTACTAAGAATAATTTTCTGTGCTGATCACAAAGATGAATTTTTTTCTTCATATCAAAAAATTTGCAATAAACTTCCAATAGCTGCAGTGTTATTATGACAGTATTACTCATGTTATCTTACTTTATTTTGCTTTGACTAAAGATCCAGGATTTGGGGGAGAGAGTAGAAAAGGGGGATGTGTTAAATGTACTGAAGAACACTTAACAGCAATAACATAACAGTATTATTTTTTTAAAGCTTCTGAATGTCCCATACTTGTAAAGGAACATGCTTACTGGATCAGAACAAAGATTGATGTACTTCAGTGACCTCAATCCAACAGACTCAAGGCTAGAGTCATAAAGAAACAGAATGAGTACAGAACAAGAACAGTGTGATGCTTCAGTCAGTGCACCCTACAACATTCAGTGATATGTCAGTTTATATCTATGTGATCTTCCTTAATAAACTTGGCAGGTCTTTGTTGCATGAATTTGTTCTTAATCCTGTTGATACCTTGATCTACTTGGTACAGTGTGTCAACAACTTAAGGGAAAAATGATGAAAGAAGCCTAAAGGGGGGGGGGGGAAAATTCAGTCCCTTAGTTGCTGTGTTGTAAATAATGTAGTAATACTAATTCTTTTTTAAAATTTGTATTAATAAAGAATAAAAAAATCAAGCTCTTACATTACATTCATAATTCTATATACCATAGAGGAGTTGCTTATCTCTTGTGTGATGGGCTCAGAGCTACATCTTGTATTTATGGGCTTCCTAAAATTTATTTACACTTCTTGTTTTGCTTGCTGGTTTTCCTGCTTTTTCTTAAATTATTTTGTTTTCCTAGCCTTTTGTTAATGGTTATCTTAACAACTGGTGATGTGAAGTACTTGAATTTTAAGCTGATCTGCATGAGACCAGTTGTAAAAGCCCTCCTCGTTCATGAGCATCTCTTTTGCTCTGTGATCAGTCTTGCAAGTTCTGCAAGGAGGTGGGGGCTAAAAGCGTTCAAACAGCTACCCTGGTGTGAAAAAAGAAAAGCTGAGAGATTTGATTTCTATAAATCCAAGGATGAACTGAGTGCAGAGGTATGTGAAAGAAAGCATGATCGGAGTAAATGAATACGATCTGGTTAAAAAAAAATCAAAATTAATTTCTGGCTAAAAGCGGTGACTCTGGAGCATTATAAGGGCAAGAGGAAAGAAGTATAGTTATTCATAAATTAATAAAGAGCTATCTTAAGAAAGGATTACATTTAATGCATCCCCAGGATGGTGGAACAAGTGATGTGCTTTGAAGACATTCTTCATATAAAGGTTTTTAAGACACAGGGCAGAATTAATTTTTGAATTACTGATACTTTCTGGAAAATGTAGTTCCTTGAGTTGCTTTCATCCACTAATAGGTGTTACATAGCAGATATTACTACTTAATGCAGTAAAAATGACTGGAGTTTCTTTGGTACCTGTTGCAAATTTTGCTGGTGTCTAGATGTTTTTGTACATTCAAAAAATAATTGCTTTCTATATTTTTTTGGGGGGGGGAAATTCAAAAAAACACCAAATGCTTGGATGTCAAAACTTTTTATCATTTTTTTCTTTCAGTGTCTTTTTTTCTCACTTGTTTACATCTCTTTGAAAGCAGAAGAAAACTCATCTTAGAAAATGCATCTTTAAATGATTTATTTGCACATATAACTTAATAGAGAATTAAAGATATAATCACACAACACTGAAACGTTGTGGGTTTTGCTAATCACCTGCATGACTTTGTGTGAGACGCAATCGAAGGTTTATTTTTGTTGCTTTCTGTTTGTTTTTGTTCCTGAATACTAATTCTGTAAGTTTTATTTGGGATTTGAAATTCAAGATGAATTATACCCAACTGGGCATTGCTATCAGTAATAAATAATGCAATAGGTCAAATAGTGCTGTGCTTTCTGTGTTGATGAGGAATGACATCCTAACTTTAGATTGGGGGGCTGTGAGAAAAACAGGTGCTCACTTCTTCCAGTGAAGACTGTCTACATATAATATGAATTCTATATCAATCTCTAGCCTGTATAGTTTATTCTAAGAAAATCATTTTAGGTGGGATGCGTTCTGCTGACAGAACGGTGCACACCCTGCAGTTGTGGTACTCCCATTGAAGTTAGTGGGAGACTTGTGTGCCAGGAGAACTGTATCAGGGGTTGTAGTGACTGCAGCTTTCAGGGTCTGATTAAAGCTTTCAAGAGCTGTATAACTCCTGTGTGAGTATGTGGAAATTCTGATTTAGTAAAGAATAAAAGAATCAAGCTTAACTTTATGCATATTTAAGTAGTGATCCTGTTTATAAAGTAGTGCCAAAGAAGTCTGATGCTAATCCAACAGCACAGAAGACAAAAAGGTTATTTTCCTCTTCCTCTGTGTGGCGTGTGTGTGGGTTTTTTTAAGTTTTTTTAATATAAAGCCAAAGACATACTGTAAGCTTCAGATTTATTTTTCTCCCCCAGGAAACATATAAGAAAGTTGAACTTTGCTCAATTAATCATTAAGGTCACTTAGTTATTGCAGCCTAAACCATAACTATATTATGGAGTTAACCATTCATTAGAAAAATTCATCATTGTTTGTGTTTTTTGAGAGTTTTTATTTGTTTGGTTTGGTTTATGGCTTTGACACTAGACAAAATTGTTCCTTAGACATTCAGTATTCAGGTCATGCCTAGGTCTGTAAGTGTACTGTCTGACTGATCAGATGTTAAATGGTTTTGTGCCAGTTTGTGTCAGTTCCACACATTGGGTGCAACAGCTTTGAGCATTTGGTCAAAATAATCCTGCCCAGCACCTTTGTGGTATGTTTTATGTCTCTTGATTATACAGCCTGTGTAAAGAATTTACATTTCTGAGTTTGAGAACTCATAGGTGATGTTTTCTATAGTTCTCCTAATCTCATGATAGCCTTATTCTGTTTGTGTTTTTTTTTTCTGATATTTTTAGAAGTAAATTTATGGTTGTTTAATGTCAGGATAGGGGTTTCAGTTATGAGTGCATAATTTGCTTACACGCTGCTAATTATAAAATGAGCTTTGATCTTGTATTTTATTTTTGATTTATACTGTTTGCAAATGATAAAGACTCCTAGGTGTGTTCTAAAACATGTTACCTGCTTCATTCTATGCCCCCACTTTGTGCCACAAATAGCCTTTTTTATTCTTCTTCCTCTTTTTCCTTTATCATTTTATCTGTTATATGTAGAGCTGCAGAAACAATTGTTTTCTTTACAAATGTTGATGAGACAATATACACTTTTTTAGCTATTCAGGATCTCATTTAAAAATAAAACCCAAACCAACCACAGCTAAACAAAACCAAGAAGTACCCCTTCTCATGAGAAGTCCTTTTGCTGTTAGAGTTCTGCTATCTGTTCTTCTGTGACATCTTTAAACCAGGAAAGACAACTATAGACATTGAGTGAAGAAATTAGGAGACATTGTCATGTAAATATTTTAAAAACCATTGTAAAGAAATCTTACTTGATTTTTTTATTAGTGAATGTTACTCATGGTTTAAGGTACCTTAAATGTGTTTGACTTTTTTCGGGATTAAGGACTGTATTCAGTGGCTTTCATAAAGGTTTCTAGATGGTCTGTTTACACCCAAACATATGAAAGTTGCCCCAGCAGAAGAAAGTTTGTGTTCATTATCACAGCGAATCTATTACACGTGACTTGCGAAGTAATGTGTCTGTCAACCTATAGAACAGTCCATTTTTGCAGTGGTGCTCTATTTTATGTATGAAAATGATATAATGCATTTTGTAACTGTATTTGTGAATGTTTGGTTAGGAAAAAAGTGTTGTATTGAGGTTAAAAAATAGAGTGGGGGCTCAAGAACCAGGAAGGAAGGATCACCTAACATTTACTGAAGGTGCATATTTTCCTTGTCCTCAGAGATGCTTCTTTCCTTGGTTGTTGCTGGGTTTTGTTTTGTTGTGTGGTGGTTGCATTTTGTTTGTTTGTTTGTTTTTAAGGGGAGTCTGTTTAAAAAAAATAAAATACTGTTTTCATAGTCCAGGTGTAGTCTAGAGCATCACACAGTTTGACATAATGTCCCTGAAAGATATTTTTTTTTTTTTTAGGCCCCTAAGACTTACTTAGAGCTACCTTCTGCGTGACAGGACTGTTGTGTTTAGTGCCTGGTTGTGTGTGTTGTCATAGGAGCGCTGATGACAGATCAAAGGTCAATTGGACTGTTTCCTGGAGATAGTGAACATTAAGAGCCATGTCTGTAGAAATCATGACATGCTGTGTTGTGTCATTTTCTGTTATATATCAGATTCTCTTTCTACCTACTGCTGATTCTTAGGAAATCTGCATCCCTTCTTTTGCAGATAGGCTGTCATGAGGCTTTTAAAATGTTGGGAAGAGGTAATCTAGGCATTCTCACAAGTTCATTAGCTTCAATAAAACTTAGAAATATGAACAGCAGAGCTATTATATTTGAACTGTAGGCACATTTGCAAATAATCACATGTTCCAAGTTTATTTTCCTTGACTTACCAAATAAGTTTAAAAAGTAGTATCTTAGAGTTCTTGTACTTGAGGCTTTTCTGAAATCCTGTCCTAAAAATAGCTGCACTTCTGACAAAGAACTACTAAACCAGCAAAAATGAGAATATAAGCTTTTTCTAAGCAGTTTTTGGGGTGGGGGAAAATGCATAGTGAAGCAAAAGCTACTTTTCACAGTAAACACTTTTCTACAAAAAATATGTATCAGCCTGAATTTATTTGTTCAAGAAATTTCCTTGTGCAAAACTTGATTCCTAACTATATAAAGAATAATTTTGTGGTCCTGTTGTCTTAGAAGTAAAACGAGAGTAGAAACAGTTAACCTCTTCAGATTCACTGAGTTAATGCTGAGCTCTGCCCTACATCCATCTGGCAGAATTTCTTTTCTAGCAATGTTTGCATTCACTTGCATTGTGCAGTGTAACTGCATTAAATTGAAATTTTGAGGTGATGTTACGGAGGTAAATATTTCTGTGGTTTAGATTCCAACCATTTGGTAATGAAGATGGTCAGTTTACAACCTGCAATAAAAAGGGCTGATTCAACTGCAAAATTAAGTATGCAGGTAATTACAAGCAACAATTGGAAAAAAACCTTTCTTATTATTAGGGTACAGTACCTGTCTTTTTAAAAGTATCTGGTCTGTCCATTCAATGTCACGTATAGATAGTCACATAATAAAATGTAATAATATAACTGACAGAAATGGCATCTTTGGCTTGGAGAGAAGCTAAAGAAGGCTAAATGAGAATGGAGACTTTATGTGGTGGTGTGGGTTTGTTTTTTTGTTGTGTTTTTTTTAAGAAATAGTTTCTGCAGATCAAAGTGTAAACCACTTTTTTTTCTAGGGGGCTGTCTACTGGTAATGTTTTCCATAACTGTCTATTATTACTGATTTAGACAAAAGTCTAAAATTGCTTCTGTATACTTGTGTTTGGAATATGTATGCCACCCAGTATCAATAACATACTGAGGAATTCTCCGTATGAAATGTACTAATCCTCCCAACACTTCCAGCATCACCATTGGAAAAGTAGGGAATTAAGTTAGTAGCTATGTTCACTTGTTCTCTTCTAGGCAGATGCAAACTCTCCTTGTGCATGTTTCTAGTTAACTGAAGACAAACTAGCTCCAAATCAAACAAACTGCCATTACTGTGGCAGTGCTTAAACTGTTGTTACGGCTTATTAACATTAGCATTGTGTTGTGGTAATTACAGATGCACAAATTGCGATTAGGCTGCATCTGGCCAACTCAGAGCATGCATCTGCCTGCCAAAGATATTGACATGCGTTGATGTGCCCACAGCAAGATAAAGACAGGATGATGCAAAGATCATGAAGTTAAAGAAAACCTAAATAGCAAATCTAAACGGCACAGCATTGACCTTATGGCACAGAGTGCCCACTCCTGTCAGGAACTGGAGGAGGAATTCTGACACCAAGTAAATAAAACTTCGTGTCACAGCCATAGGCTGTGATTATGCTGCTGTGTATTTTTTTCTAGATGTAAGCTGATGTAAGGTGTGTCTACATCATACTTATTCACATTCTGCTGCTGATGTCACAGTCACAGCTAGACTGGTCCACAGCTGTGCAAAACTTGCCTGGGTGCATTCCTGTATGGCCTGCCTTAGGTGATCCTGCTTTAGGCAGGAGGGTTGGACTCTGTGATCTCCAGAGGTCCCTACCATTCTAGGATTCTTTATGAGGAGATGTCACACAAAGCAGTAAATCTGATGCAGTCTCCCAAGTCTTTAGGGTGGTACCCTAGAATTTGAACCATCTTTTTGGATACTTGATGTTATTTCATAAATTCTAGGAAGCTACACTGACTTGTAACTTCATTAGTAGCACTTAAGGTGGCACGTTGTTCTGAGTGCCCATGCAGTTTATATTAAAGAATTAAGAGTCAGACTGTATCCTTTGGGAAGACAGTCCAGTACCAGAGTCAAACTAAAAGGAGGACATGAGCTACTAGTGAGTAAGGAAATATCAGCTTTATTAAATCAATAATACTTGAAAACTGTTTAAAATTTAAGCAATTACTTTATCTTCAACCAAAGGGTATATTTTCATCCTTCATACAAATCTGAGTTTAGATCAAATAATTAAATACCAACCATTCCTTGACAATAGAATAAATATCTATTTAAACAAAGAACAATTTCTTGAAGTATGAGAGCCTATTAGTTTTCCTGTTAGAGCATTGCTAGCAGGCAGGAAACATGGATTCTTCCATAAAGAAGCTTCGTGATGTAATACAAATAGCTTTATTTGGGCCTCAGGAATTTTACCTGTTAATATGGCTCACTGTATACTTTGGATCAACTAATTCAAGCACCAGAAAAAAAGGGATATGTTAATGTTGCTATTAACAAAATATGAATTAATATGATTACTTTGCTTCTGTCATAGCCTGTAAAACATCAAAACGAAGGCAGATTTCTAAAATTAGTTTCTCTTTTTGCATTAAGGCCAGGATGTGAATGTGAAGTATTTCTTTGCAAAATGAGAGCAGTCATACCCCTGTGGATGTTTTTTTTTTTCTTTCCTTAATTGTACTGAGATTCCTCACTTTATTCATGTGAAATGAAACATAAATAAACTTGATCAAGGTCAAACAGTCCATTGTGAATCCAGGATTGAACCAGCTGTCCTGATTTCATTCCAGTGAGTTATAAGTCACCCTACTTTTACTTTATGATAAGGTGTGGAGTCATGAAAATAGGTAGAGATTATAAACTGATTTCAGTCTCGTTCTGTAGGGTTGTGCATGTTGATTCCAGCAGCTTTATCTTAAATTGGCTTTATCTGGGGCTGGAGGGTTTGGTGGGTGTGATGATTTGACATTCCTGTAGCATCCTAAGGAGTATCCCTGAAAATCCTTATTTACATCTGCAGATTAGGAAAGGGATTGCTAGTTTTTCTTAATTTTTATTTTTTTAAGACAACCAAGGCAGGAAATAGAAAAATGTGGGGTGTTTTTTTTAGTGGGAAACTAGATGGGGGGGGGAGGTGGAACCCCAGAACTACCTTATGTATTCTGTAATTTGTGTTTAAATGTTTATGTCCCTCATGTACTAATGTACTATTCTGGCACTGCATCACTATATTTTTTTTTGTAGTTTTGAAATGATAGCTGTCATCATTTTACTTTTCAAAGCATGAAAGTAAATAACCATTTCTTTCCACGGCCAAACAGGCTGTTTTGGTGTCCAAGGCTGTTTGTAAACAGTGAGCTAGTAGCACTTAAAAGTAGATCAAATTGGGTGAGAAAGATGCTGTCAGTATTGATAGGCCCAGAATCTGGCCACGCTTTTTTCCTTTTTCTTTCTAAGTCCATTTACTAAAATTACCACACTGGATATCTGTAGTGTTGGGTTTGTGTATCTGTTTTTTAAATGAAGGTAGGCCTACTTTTGCTTTCTTGAGTTTTTTTGCTTCCTTTTAAATAAAAGTGGAGTGGTGTTACATAGCTGTCTTTGTATGATCCTCAAGGACATTGAAATACTAGTACAAAAATGCTAAATTAATTTCTGGTAATATTAGTTTCAAATATAGAAACAGCAGAATAATGATATTGATTCCATCATCATGTTTAATGTGAAAAAGCAAGCAATGGTACCTCTGCAGGTGTTTTGAGTGAGCAGTTTAAAGATGCTGGTACAACCTGTGTCGATTCATTAATCCACACAGTAAAAGTGAGGAGGGCTCTAAAATGCTGATTGGAACACACATGCCCTGATCTAACACGGGTGAGAGAACAGACTAATTAGAGGGGGGAAATTTGTGTGTTCCCTGCATTGTTTGGACACATAAGAGGCTATCTATGGCTGCAAATCGGACAAGCTGTATAAACAGCAACGTAATTTATTTAAAGTCGGGTCTCAAATATTTGGAGAAGAATAGTGGAAGTACAAGAAAGAGATTGTAAAAGGAAGAGGTATGGAGAAGGCAGCTGTACTTGTGTGTGGATAAAGGCTATAACGTATATAACTGAATGTATTTTAACACAGCAGTATTTCTTTGTTTTAACCATTGGTAATATAGAGTTTGACTCAACATTTCAGTAGAAGCTTTAAACCTGTATGTAAGGGCTGTTGGACTTACATATTTAAAACCAATCATATTTCATAAAATTAGCACCTCCTGTGTATCTGTGAATATTTGTACTTTTCCAGATGACTTGCAGAAATTATGGGTATGTATAGGTGCTTTTTTTGAAGTCAGTAACTTCTATTTAACTTTTCTAGTGCTTGGATTTTTTTAGCGTATTCTCAAGTACAGAAATTAAGGTTTTGGGAAGCTTTTCTGCCTGCAGCCATAGTGATAGCATAAGAGGCACAGATAGGTGGCTCTGCACTGGTCCTGCAGAGGTCTGTTGGTGGTCTGAAATACACTGCTCCTCTCCTGGGTTCTGCAGGGCTGTAGGGACTACTCCGATGAACAGAAGTACATCTATTACATCTAGTGCATACTAACACAAACAAGTTAAATTATGATTAATACTGTTAGCATTTACCACCAGAGTAATTTCATACACAAAGGTGTATTCATTCAGATATATGAGGACTTTTTGTTGAGGCTACTTTTAATTTCTCTGTTCAGTTGGTTCTTTAATACATTTTTTAAAAATTTCTCTGGTCTTTCATTCTCCAGTGGGGTTAATTACATTTTTTTGGGAAGAATGAAAACTGTAAATACATAGAAGTTTGTGTCAGTTAAATATTTATTAAAAATGATGTGGGTATCTTAGTAAGAAGTATCCTTTTTGTTACTTAAATGAAAATGTATTTTGTTTTTTCTCATGTTTAAATCAGCTGCTTGATACAGTTATTTTATTAAAAGATATTATTTGTTGCATATAATAGGTATCTTGATTGTTGATTTTACAGATCAAGCCTGTCACTTTGGTAAACATGATGTTTTATTTAATGTCCAGTCTTTTAATACAGTCTTCTGAAAGAGGGATCTTTTAGAGTGCAAAGTTTGTTGTCATGTTGCTAGTGTGTGTTTCTGACCGGAATGCAAAGTAGCTTTAATCCATACATTCTTTTTTCTTGTACTGGGATAACTGCCAAATCTATGTCAGCAATTAACTTCTGAATGTGTCAGCTGTAACAAATACAGTCATTTGTTTCTTGACTAGTTAACAGCTAGTTAAAAGGCAGAAACAGCTCAAATGAAAGGGAAGTACTGTACATTTTTGTATCTAAAATATTCGGGCTCTACTGAGGGGGGGAATAAAATACAAAATCCATGGTTATTGGAGGGATTTTTTAGGCAGACCAAAACTTAGCTAATTATTTAAATCAAAACATGCCACATTGATGGGTAATGAAGTTATCTGTTGAAATTATGGTCAGTTACAGGGCACTTTCAATAAAGGGTTACATAATACAATAATTAAGCTCCTGTTTCTCCTGTTGAAAGTAGTAACAACTCTACCCAAAAAACCCTACAAGAAATATTTCTCAAACTCTTACAGTAATATCTAAGATGCTGGTTAGAAAAAAGAATATTACAAGAAAAAAAGCATGTCTTAGCTTATTCAGGGAACCTAAGAGTGTGAAAATTACAATCTAGAGCAAAGTGCAAAATCACAGTTTAGGGGGGTGAGTTAATTATATGCTTCTTTCTCACAGACACAGATTTTCAAATTATTAGTGACCTTTTTGTTTTAACTGCAAAAAGTCTGCAAACATTTTTATGGTCATGTTTTGCCTATGTTATTTTTGGCAAATTTTCCTCTACAGTAAGCCATTCACATTTCACTTAAACATTTAAAACTAGTGTATTTTAAAACCAGTTTCACCACCTTCCAGTACCTGAAGGGAGCTCACAGAAAGACTGGAGAAGGCCTGTTTTTGAAGGCCTGTAGTGAAAGCACAAGGGGCAATTGTTTTATATTAAAAAGGAGTGGATTTAGGTTAGAATTAAGTACTTTCCCACGAGAGTGGTGGAGCACTGGAACAGGTTGCCCAGGGAGGTGGCTGAAGCCACATCCCTGGAGTCATTCAAGGTGGGGCTTGACAGAGCTCTGAGCATCCTGCTCTAGTTGAGGATGTCCCTGCTCTCAGCAGGGGGGTTGGACTAGATGACTTTAGAGGTCCCTTCCAATCCAGATGTTTTGGTTTGGTGACATTTCAAATAAACCTTTCTTCTTAAATTTTAGATCAGCTGTCCCAAAAGAACAGTTTTGCAATTCAAACTGCGCTTTTAGTATATGTAAGACTTTGTTTCTCTATAATTTTATCTTTAAAGGTGTATCTGTATATCCTGTTTTAAGATTAACGTGAAAATACTGATAGTAAAAGGTGACAAAATGGACTGTTGTAACTGGTGTCATATTCAATATTTTCCATAAGAGAGCAGATTTGGTTTTCTCACAACAATGACAGGTGCTAGAACTCTACAGAGATGCAGAATTATTGTTGTTGACTAGCTCATTTGAACCCTGTTGTTACCAATTTGCAGTAGGTGAAAGGTTTGAATGACCTATTGGGCAGAGCAAAGACAGAGGAATCCATGCAATGAAATGTCAATAATCTAATAAGAGGAGAATTTTTTTTGAAAACACAAATTTATATTAAACTGAACGTGTGCTTTGAGTTACAAGAATTTCAGCAATTGACAAACTAATCTGCTGGGTGAATTTCTGAATGCAAAAATAACTTGTGGATAAATCTATCATTTGCTTAACTTCTATTTAAGAAAAAAAAAAATTTTTAGAAAGTGTAGGAGGGGAGAAAAACAAACAATGTTTGCATTGCTAGAAATGAAAGGCTTCCTATATAGATTTGTGGAATAATATATTACCCCTCAATTCATTGACAGTGGTACAGCCTATGCTGAAAGTAGTATTTACATATTTATAGATTGTGACTCTATAGTCCTAGTCCTTCAACAGTTATTCTTCCTGAGAGCTTATTTACTTGAAAGGGAATAGAGATTATGCTTGAAGTCTCTAAAAATTCCAGAGTGCTAAGTGGAAAGGAAGAGGACCATTCCTGGGGTATGTGCTTGGTGAAGGAACAAATGGTTTTGAATAGACTCAACACTTTTAGTGTGAAAATGTAAAGATTACCTTTATCCATAAGAGCAAGGAAAATGTGGAACAGCCTTTAGAATAGTGGTTGTATAAAACTAAGTGGTTTTAAGAAGGCAATGAGGGGATGTGAGGTAGATGATGTAATACTGGGTCTATAGAAGGGCACTAGAATCTATTACCAGAAAGTGCTGTTCTCCTTCATTCTTGATTTAATTGTCTTTGGAGTTAAACCCTGAAATTTCTCCCTTAAGTTTGTATTTAGTAAATAAAAATTACATTGAAATTAACTATTTAATTACATAATATGAATTCATGCTAAATGTTATTATTAACTAATAGCGTATTTGTTCAGGAAATTGTTTCTAAAACGTTCAGATGTATAATATCTGTAATGTTTTACCATGCAATGACAATTAACTCCGTTTTTCACTTGTCATGTTCTCATGATGAATGGTAATGATTAAGTCCAAAATCTGAGATTAAAAATAGGTAGTATTTCACTTGAAAATATGCCTGTAAAATCTATGCTTTCAAAGTGCTTTGACTTCACAAAATAAGTAGCAGTTCTTAAATGATGTAAATAGAAATTATGTCCATTAGAAACACAAAGTCATGAGTTTTCTGAGGACTTCTAAAGAAGAATTTAGGATTTAGAGATGTTTTAGCCAAGTAAGCTTTACTGAGCTGTCAATGAAAACAGGAAATCAAATGTTCAGTATTTGTAGTGTCTGCAGAGATGACCTGAGAAAGTGACTTGTCTTGAAAAGCAAGAATTTTGCTTGGGACTTTTTTTGTGTATTTTTTTAAACAATGATAAGGCCTTTCCAGAGAGCGCAAAAGGCTGTAACCTCAGAAAATAGACAAATACTCAGCTAAATGTACACCTCTTATGCTTTCAGCTAAAGCTACAGAAGCAACTTTGTCTACAAAAATAGTATCATAGTGCCAGCAAGTAGCTTACCTTCAACACATCAGTCTAGTTCCATATGCTCCTTAAAGAGAAAGGACAAATAGAAAGTGATGTTAGGCTGGAATGTTTCATATCCTTTCTTATGAAACTGCAGTATCCTTGGCAGCACATACTGTCCAAGTCTTGTAGCGTAAACATTTCTTTCATTTATAGGTACTCTGCTTATGCAAATAAGTTATTTAGGCTTTAATTTAAAATTACATTGCTCTGTCATTTAGATTTCAGTAGTTAACACAGAAAACATTGGTCACATTTTTCTGATCACATAAATC
Organism: Chloroceryle amazona; assembly: GCA_027560015.1. NCBI lineage: Eukaryota > Metazoa > Chordata > Aves > Coraciiformes > Cerylidae > Chloroceryle > Chloroceryle amazona. The sequence continues at coordinate 62,222 of JANHFX010003080.1, read as the reverse complement.
GGATTTGTATCACTGTAATCAATGGAGGAAATTAATTGATGCCACTACAAATATTAAGTTCATGAGATCCGACAGTATATCGAACTATCCATGTCAAACTACATAATTTCTTTCTAGTTAGAGTTTGTAGTAGAAAATGTTTGTTACTTCGCCCCCCCCCCCCATTTCTGCTGAGTCCTGTTCATCACCTAGTAATTGCCAGAATGCTTTTTTCCTTGAGTGTTAAATACAATTAGAAAACACAGATCATAAGTTTTAAGTTAGATGAGCTTTTCACATTTAGAAGATGGTAATTTGTTACTGTTTCAATGTAACTGCTCTTCACATGGCAACCGTGTATATTTATTGTCCTAGTATTTAATATAGCCTGAGCGGTCTCAAGTTTCTGGAAATACCTGGTTCCTAGTTATGGCTCATGCTCAAATTTCCTTCTAGGCTCATGTAAAATCATTAAATGGTGTCATAACTCTAATATGTCTTTCACTGATACATCTCATCAATGATTCCTTATTAAATCTGAATATTTAGTTTTTTTGCTAAACACTAACCACAGGATCTTCACCTGTATTCTTTAAGCACAATGGGCTAAGTGTAATTCAGTGAAAGACTTTGTAATTTAGAAATGTATGTGTTTCAGAGGTGTTTTTGAAAGCAGCAATCTTCGCTTTTAAAAATCTTAATTTTGACATATTAAAACTTTTGTCCAAGGAATACAGTGCAAATATTTTGTTAATTCATGTGTTTATTCTCTTCTTGCAATGCCATAATGTTTTATAAAAAAGAGCAACTAAGTATAATTAAAGACTTCATATCTCTCATGATACTGATATATTTTATATTGTGCTCTCTGCCCAGAGAGGAATTTCTATATTACAAATTAAAGTAAAAAGAGCAGTCTCAAATACATACTATGAAATGATTAATTTGAAAGAAGAATGTAAAGTGGGTGTTTTCAAAAGCGATTGCATATGAAGATGACTTTAAGTCCTGAAGGACTAAACTGAAACAAAAAGTGTAATGAAGGGTGCAATTTGTAGGAAAGCTAAACTGGAGGTTTGAAGCTTTTGATTTTGCTTTGGCATGGAACTAATTGTGAAATTCTCCAGCAATCAAACTCCTTATGTTTCTGATAGCATCTTCCCTACTGATGTCTGCCCTTGGACATGGTGAAGTTTACAAAGAAGATGTGTTCTAGATACTGCAGTGTCTTTAGCTGGAAATCTCCAGAGGACCAAATGCTGATATGGTGCATCTTCCTTGTTTCTCAGCCTTCTTTGCCCTTTTGTCCTTGTCTTCAGTACCCACATCCAGCGAAGACTGAATGATGAAAGAAATGCTTACTCTTCCTTCCTGTTATCTAAAGCAGGGAGGTCCATACAAGAGGATTGCATTAATAATGTAGATCACAAAAAGGGCAGGGTGACCCAACTGCATCATTCAAATGCTGTTTTTACTTGTGTTTGTTTTCTAAAGCTGTTTGTATTCCCCTCAAAGTCCATGTTACATTGTGAATATCTGCAGTGCAAGTGCTGACAGACCTTGAGGAAAACCGCATACTATTCCAATGAAATGCTAATTTGCCTCTGAACAGAGCAGTCATGTATTGTCTTTGACAATCATGTTGTTTTTTTTTTTTTTACTGCTACCACTTAAAACACACAGGTCTGGCTTCTACTGGATATGTTAGAGAAGCAACAAGTTCTTTCTGGCTAGCTTCATGACCCAATTGCCTTTAATTACTTTCTGTTTTTTTTCTCAAGTGATCGTTTACATAGCCACACCTTCCTTCAGGTACAATAGTATAATGCTGCAGGATTGCATTTGAACTGGTTCTCCAGTTTGACTGCTGCTGAGCCTTTATAACAAATTTCTGTATGTTTTGAAATTTTAATATAAAATCTAAGATTTTTCAGAATATCAAGTTTTTGCCTCTATATATGTTAATATAGGCAGTAAGTACAAAGTACATGCCAGAGTGAAGTAGTTTAATTCAGGTTGCATTTTCATTGATAGTTTCATTTATAATAATTTTAGGTTAATTCCTCCCACTGCCTCTATGCATAAATATGTAGGTTCTTATCAGATTATCTCCACCTGGTGGCAGTATGTCATAGCTAGCAACAAGAGTAAGAAGCAGAACTGGAACACTTTTTTAATCTTTACAGAAACATCACATCAAAGCTATTTAAATCAGACGAGTCATTTATTGCTTAAAAACCCCTGTAGATATGCACGAAATACTTTAAAGCTGGACTGTAGTGTCTTGTATGTAATTTGATGTAAGCACTAAATGGATCTTTACCTGATAAGTATCCCATGCATCAGGGCCTTCAAAATACAAGGCAGTTGCCAAAAGCTCTGTTAGCATAACTGTATTCATGTCTGCATTACTTCATTTAAAAAGAATAATGCGGGTATTTTGATAGGTAAATTCAACACTGTAGTATTTCACATATATATTCTGCTGATTCCCGTAGTTCTAAAATATGGATCAGGTTGTGCAAAGTTTGCATAATATGTTTTCGTCAAGCATATTTTTGTAGTCTCTTGTGAAGAAATGCTCTTTGTTGAAGTGCTGAATTGCCCATTTTCCTCAGTGAAGACAGGAAAACTTTTCAGAACAATAAGCCCAGTTTCAACCTATCCTCTTAATCTTTTTAAGAACTTACCTATGTGACTTTTCATATCACAGTTACCAGAACAAGTTAGTTAATGTTAGTTAACATTTGAAGTTAAACATGCAATTCTACATTATTTAGGAAAAGTACTACATATAATCAAGACTTTTTACAGCAAAATGTAATTATTTGGTTAGTCATATCTGGGTGATTATTTTGTTTTACAAATAAAAGTGATCTCTTAAATGTAACACATTTATGTATCTGTCTAAAATGTCAAGAGTACTCAAGAATGATTCTTGAGGGTTCAGTTGAAAATGAAATTCTTCTGTATTTTCCAAAATACCTATCACCAAAAGAAGCTCTGGCATCCCTGGATGATGTAAAGTGCTTTGGCAGTTTAATTCTTGTATGAAAGATGGCCTTTATCTCTCCATTTGTTAAGGAATGGCTATTTACTTTGTTGATTTGTCCTCCCTGCCCCCCAGCTAAAAAAAAAGTCACTGTCAAAATGGTTTTGATCAAAGCTAATTAGCAGCTGAGAACTTGTAGCAAATCATGTTTTGCTGATTGAAAAGCTTTTAAATGTCTTTCTATTTGTATTATTTGTCTGCTATATTTATAAACATTGAATCAAATACAAACAGTAAGAGCTTATATTTTTTGATAGAGACATTTACTTCCATTAGAAAAGGAAAAGTTAGCCTTTTTATTGAGTTTAGGTGGTACCATATGTTGTTGAGCAGTCTATATGCAGTGTAATTCTTTATAGATATTTACAAAGAATGCTGGCTTAAACACAATTGAGTTCTTTATTGGCTTAAACACAATTGTGAAAAACTTGCATCTTGAGAACCTTTAGCTTTGAGAGCTAAAAAATTCTTTTTAAAGAGAAAAGATAAAAATAGGATGGCAGCAATCAAAAATGAAGCTTATATTTCTGTGGAAAATTCTATGCTCTGGTCTCAGACCTTTACTCGATACATGTGTGTAGGTGGTTGGGCTAGGTTTTTTTTTTCCTGTACAGATGAAGTACTGCTTAAATAATCATTTTGGGTGAGAACTAAAGAATTCACCTTTGAAGTTATTTTAGGCTTAATAGACAACAGAAACTGTTGTCCCTAAGCACTAGATAGAAAGGGCAAGGGATGCAAGATACTCACTGAAAGCATTGTTTATGTACAGTGAGACTGAAAATGTTTGTTTGCTCACATTATTTTTCTGTAGTGTGAGGTGTGTAAAATATGAATTCAAGGAAGGGGGAAGGCAAAGAATCCCAACCAGGCAAGTAATATTTACATGGTGGAACAACCAATCTATTTTACAAGCCCTAAATATGGGAATACTATGTTAATTTGCCATGCTGCGTTAATCTCATAGAACTGGCTGAGACAAAGCTTCTCCTAGGGTCTCTTCATCTGTATAATAAGCTTTTGTGTGGGAAAAGGGGTTCTATTTTTCTTTGATCCATAAAGTAGTTTCTGGACTGATAACACCTCTGAATTTTAGTAAGTTGCTAGTTATTTAAGAGCTATAAACATTAAATCATTTTTTAAAAATAAGGATCTTTATTGTCTGCTTTCTTGGCTTGTATAGTGCTATATTTCAGCCTACAGGTGTTAACTGATTAACTCCAACTAAAGTAGTATCATCTAGGGTAAATAATGTCATAAAACCGTCCTCATTAATGAACATGAAATTGAAGTAGTAAAGAATTTCCTTCTTTATTGACTGCAAAGACTTGTATTATTAAAAACAAGCACTATTACTACTTCTAGCTACAGAAGTGATTAAGAAAGAAACATTGAAGATTTGTTGAGGAGGGTTTGATTTGCACAACAGAACTCCTTAGCTGAAAATTTAGGGCCTAAATCAGGTACTGTGATGTCTTAGTACTACTTCAGAAGTATACACAACAGGTCCCCAGTTCCTTGTTTTTCTCCTGGGAAAGCAAAGGCGGCTTCTCCTGTGGCTTGCTCATTCCTCTTGTATGGAGTGAAGGGACATAGCAGCCTCGTGAAGCCCACTTTCTCTCACTTCTGGTATACTTTCTCTTATAGGAAGTCTATGGGTGCTTTTATTTCCTCTGTGCAGGTCCATATTTTGAGTTGATTTCCTGTCTTGGTGGTTAGCTTTTACTTCAGCAGAATCAGTGTTGTGTGGTCTTGGTTGGTGTGCAGGTTTTTGTTTTGGGAGGGTGGATTTGTTTTTGTGTGTATCTGTATTCACAACGCTGGAAGATACAAAGACTTTTCTTCTTTAGTTTTGCCACTTTCTATGTTGAGGAAAGAAGAACAAGGTGACTTTGAATGGACAGTTGTTAAAGTAGACCGTAATAGGCTTGTTGAAATTTGGAAATTTTGTTCAAGTAAATCCAACAATTAGGCTAATACTTGAGAAAATGATAGCAAATATTTATTAAGTACTTTTTACTTCTTAAAAATTGACTAGTAATACAATCTATCACTGATGTCAGGTTACTTGAAATAGTGGAATAAACCAGCATTTAAATGCATTTCTTTACCATAGATAAGCAATTCCTTGTAATAGTACATATTTGGAGCTTGTGAAGTTCTTATGAAACATAAAAAGTGAAACTAATGCTCTTTTGGAATTGGGTTGACAATCTCATTGTATAATGCTTCAGTAACTGTAATGTAATGCTTTGGCCACTTCTTAGTCTCTTGACGTGAATAACATCTAATTGCCCATAACTGTTCTCCCTTTCTAAAAATTTTGTTAGTAAAAGTGAGATTCTTTTGCCAAGTCTTTTCATCCTGATTTTTCTCAAAGTACCTTTGGGTTAAAATAGTTTAGAGGGTGAAAGACAAACTAATCTGTGAAAAAGGCACAGGCTTCTGAAAGCAAGCAATTTAAAAAAATAAATCTGTTGTAAAAACAAAAGAAATATAACCAAACTACTGTATTACTTGCAGTCATGTTCTTCCTTCTGTACAGGTTATAGCCATTCAACTGAATTGGTAATAGAACTTGTTCTGTAAACTGACTTCTAAGCCATAAATAGTTGTAGCATCAAAGTCAAGTAGGCTGCGATATGGATACTCTTTATAGATGTCTATTTAGAATGACCTTTGATAAAAAAATTATTGCGCTGTAGCATGGAATTTGATTTTTTTGTATCACCATTCATTTTAATATTGAAGAAATTCAGCAAATCCAAACAGCTGAGTGTTTATAAGGTGATGTACCTTTACCTATGCACTTGCTACTACCTCCAAAAAGAACTATGTGATCAAATTCTGTGAAAATACCCTGTGAAAATAATGTAACATATGACAGGAGTTACAGGATATCACCACACCCCTGCTGAAGCATAATTAATTATTTCTAATTGTACAATAGTTAAAACTGGTTCATAGGGTGGTGCTAATAAAGTAAACTTCTTCAAAACGCAATTACAGTAACAAACTGATCATGCAATGTGACTAAGCATATGACCATGGCATATACTTGTTTGGCACTCTTTGTGTACATTCTAGTATTTAAATATTTTTCTCAGTAAGGAAAACCTTATGATTAAATGTAAGGTTTATAGGATGATCATGGCTATCTTGTAAGGGGCCTCAGACAGGGACATAATTTTTGGAAGGTTGAATATTACATGCTGAGTGTTGCAAAGGGGCTTCAGACAAGAATGGACTCAAGGACAAAAAAACCTTGCAACAGTGAACTGTTGCAACATGAGGAAGTGCGGGGATAAACCAAGAGAGACGAATTAACACAAAGATAAGGAGCTTGAGAACAGAGTGATGAGACAGGATGAAGACCATATACAGAAGAAAGACAGAGTTCCTGGGAAGGACACTGGGAACTCTTAAAACAGTCACTAGGGATTGCCAGAGATGACTGGAGACCCCTCAGAGACTCAGGCCCAAAGTATAATGACTATGCAAATATGGCAATTAGTCTCAGGAAATAGAATGAATATGTATAGACATTCTGGGTAATTTAATACATATATATGTAACGGGGAGATAGAAGCTTTGACCAGTACAATATACAGCATGCATGTTAGGAGGAATCCACTGTGCATCCAGTGCTGCAATAAAGTGAATGCCTGCTTTGTAATGCTACGTTGGCATTAAAGGGTTTATTCCCATCTTCAGGGACAGTTATGCACCTCCATTTGAAATATATACTGCATTTTTTGTATCTTACTCTGTCTGTTAAGACAATGAGGTAAAATTTTGCATTTCTGCTTATTTACTAAAGGTGTGAGTTTCTGACAGTTTACTACTAACGTTGTCATGATGTTTTCATCTGGGGGAGACTGAATCTGTATTGTGTCAAAAAGACAGATGAACTGTTAAAACACTGAATTATTCTTCTGATGGCTCTCAATCTTGTAATTCATCCAAGTGGTGTGTCTCAATATAGTGCCTGCTACGGGGGGGGGCGGGCGGTTGTTGTGCGGTTGTTTGGTTGTGGTTATTTTTTTGCGTGTATGTGGTGTTGGTGGCATTTTTGTGTTTTGGTGTGGTGGGTTTTTTTTTTGGTCTTGTTTCTAGCCTTAAAAAGGGTATACACTTTTTTTGGTCAGGAATTCATTAAGAGTGTTGAAATTAAGTAGCTACATTATTTTAGAAAAGTATGTGTATACTTTCTAAAAGAATGAAGTTTCAACTGCCTAAGCCACTCTACACATTTCTGGAAAAGCTAGAAACTCTTACTAAGCTTTATTTTATAAATGTCAGAGTTGCAGCTTCTTCAATTAAATGGATATTTTGGGGATTACCCTGAATACTTAAGAGCTGTGTCTGAGTTCATATTCATTCTGAAATCATATCTATGTTGCTCATGTATGTAATACTGCTCTTTATAACTTTACTGCTTTTGCTGCTCCTTATCAATATAGCCATATTTCTGGTGTAGTAAACCTAGCAACAATAGAGTTCTTCTACACTGTAGTGATTTGAACATTTTGGAAAAGAAATAATTTGCCTTTGTGTCTTTTGATTCCAAGAAAAATATGATCTCAGTACCACATTTTTACATTAAGATTCTGATGTTCATATATTGTAATGCTCAGAGGGACACCTTTTTGTAATACTTCATGTGAACCATTATATGATCACACCTACATCCAGTAAGTAAAGCATTATACACCTGGGTTCATAATGAAACAAAAATCGGAGCTTCCACACCCCCTTGCTTTCTAACACTCCTCACAGGGGTGGGAGGCTGGGTGCGGCTGGGTAAGGATTCCGAAATAAATACCCACTAACAAAAGAGTGGTTGTTAAGCAGACATTCTTTATTGCAGCACTGGGGGTTCTCCTCCATAAGTGTTCCAATGAATTGGCAAAAAGCACTAGCTCGTATACAAGAAAAAAAATACATATTCATCAAATTTTCTGGAAAGGGCAGTACTACTCTAATGAATTCCAGGAACTCATTATACATACTCCAAGCATGCGTAATAAAATTAGGGTCAGGGTCTTTCTCATGCTGTTAGTTGAACTCTGGGCTTCCTTTGACCACATATGGTCAGGGAGTTAGCTCATCCATCCTTTGGTCCTGGAAGGCTCCAAGAATATCAGTTTAAATTGATTTTCAGGTGCTTATCTTGACACTGGTGTCCTCCTTTGTGCTTATCTTGATGACTTGAGTTCCTGTTATCAGGGGTGGTCTGGCTTAAAAACCATCTCAAGGCCTGTCTCATTTTTGCCAGGCAAGAAGTTGCAGGTTTCAAAACATCTCATTATCAACTCTACCCAACAAATAACTAAACTCTGCAAGTGAGTCTAAGAAAAGAATATAAGTACACCTAAGAAGATTTAAAATTTCTGTGCATCAACTGGGGAGCAACCAGGGATAGCAATCCTTTCAATATTAATATAGTTATATTCTTGTTCCACTTAAAGGAAAAGCTAAATTGGTGACTTCCATCTAAGTGTTCATTCCATACAGAAGGAGGGAAATAAGAGATCTCATCTTTACAAGTACCAGGAAGTCATTAAACTTGCAGTCTGAGTGCATTAGAAGTTTGGGATTAAAAATACTCATATCCATATTCAGCTTGGAAAAGGGCAGTAGTTGGCTCAATATGCTCATGAGATCTCTCTTTAATGTACTCAAAATGTTTTAACTTTGTCAGTCACAATAGTGGAAAACAAAGGGCAGGTTTAAGAGGATGAAGTACGGAAGATTTTTATATCTCTGGATAGATTTGAGTGAATATAGCTGAAAGGTATTTTGAGATTCAGCAGAAGCCTTTTCAGCACAGAAAATAAGTTGGCCATATGTGAAAAATCTGAGCATCAACTTTACAGAAGGCAAAGAAGACTGAGCAGCTGCAAAAATTTTCATGTCCCTTTTCCTTGCCGTGAGGGAGGCTTAAGCCTTCATCCTTCCTTCACCCTGGCTCCTGAACTCCATGCATTATAATGCTGAGCAATTACACAGGGAAGGTGCAGGCCTGTTCTCATACCTTTTGCTTTGGCATTCTTTGAATACACCAGACTGGCTCAGCCCTGCCACTTGTGTTGGGAATATGGTTATCCTGGTCATCAGGGAACAAGTGGTCCCAGTTCTCAGACCATCTAGTACATTTCAGTTGTTTTGGTAGGCTCTGTTTAGGAAGGACAGGGACCTTATGGAGTGGGTCCAGAGGAGGATCATGAAGATGATCAGGGGGCTGGAACACCTCTCCTATGAGGACAGGCTGAGGGAGCTGGGATTGTTCAGCCTAGAGAAGAGAAGGCTTCAGGGAGACCTAATAGCCACCTTCCAGTACCTGATGGGAGCTTATAAAAAGACTGGAGAGGGTCTTTTTACGAAGGCCTGGAGTGAAAGGACAAGGGGCAATGGTTTTACGTTAGAAAGGAGGTGATTTAGATTAGAAACAAGGAAGAAGTTCTTTACCATGAGAGTGGTGGAGCACTGGAACAGGTTGCCCAGGGAGGTGGTTGAGGCCCCATCCCTGGAGACATTCAAGGTTGTCAAGCTTGACAGAGTTTTGAGCATCCTGCTCTAGTTGAGGATGTCCCTGCTCTCAGCAGGGGGTTGGACTAGATGACCTCTAGAGGACCCTTTCAACCCAGTCATTTCAATGTTTCTATGTTTGCTCAACTGTTAAGCATTATAGCAGTGTGAAAAATTATACATCATTACCTCAAAAAAAAAGGATTTCTCTTATGTGGGAACTTAATACAGTTTGGTGATGCACATTCTATTGACTGGGTACTAACTAGATCAGATATTTTAGTCCTTGCAGGTGTAAAATACAGGGGGAGAGAGTGAAGCAGTGGGCTTTATGATTAACTTTCATCCTGGAAAGTATGAAAATCCCCAGATTAAGTATTTTTTGTTTTGAAATGGGACAACGGACAAAAAATGAGAATAAATATATTTGAGACCTTTGTTACCTTGTCTTTGTAGGTTGGATGTTTTGTTTGGATTTTGTTTGTTATAGTGCATGCTTGTTAGCTTTGTTGAGGTTTTTGGTTTTGCTTTTAAATCCAAGTATTTTCTTACCATTACATAGCATACAATTGATTTTTTTTATCAAAATCTGCAGCAATAATATACTTTTAAAATGTTCAATTCTAAGGTAAGGTTGAATGTAGAACTGTGGTTTAGCAAATTTATCCCCAATGCAGAGGATAATTCTATCCTTCATCCCTTAGTTTTGTCCTCCTTTAAATGTGACCTGCTAGAAAAAGTAGAGTACAAGTAGCATTAAACTGTGTTATTTTACACTCAAAATTCTGTTAAGGGAAAAAAAGCAAACACCTTATATGTGGAGTCAATTTATTACTACTGCAATTATTGTTTAGTCAAAATGAAGCAAACATTTGTCGTTAAGGTGACAACTTCCATGGCCCTTAATATAGGAAAAGAAAGTTAGTTGTCATCCCAGTTTTTGCCAACAGTAGTATGATGTTTGTGATGGTGTTGTCTTTCTCCACCTTGGGTCTACGTGGAATATTTGGAATATTTACTGTAAGCCATCTGCTTATTTACTTTTTCTTCTGGCTAGTGTTGTTTGTTCAGTTCTCCCTTCCTCCTTCTTTATCCATAGATCATTAGCAGAATTCCTACTTGACATAAGTTGTCAGCTAACCATAGGCATTAGAATTGCAAGAAGTTCAACTGAAACTAAAATTTATTTAGGAAAAAGTCGCCTGATCATTAGATGACTGTTGTCTCAGTTAAAACAAACTAAAACCAGCTCAGGGCATTACAACTTCAGATAAGTCCATTACCTGAGAATCTAATGGAAAAATCTTATTTGCTTTACACATCTATTGTAAAGAATAATTAGTGAATCTAGTTCTTTGTACTTAACATTTGTTATATATATTTCTTTTGGATTATACCATCCTTCTTGAATTCTGTTACATATTTCTGGAATGGTTCCAAGACAGCATGAAAAATTGGCTATTTCAGTGAAAGATTAGGATTCAGTTAACATACTCCTTTACCTCCAGGTAATTGCACAAGTAGAAGTGAAAGTATGATACACGTTCACCTTCCCCAAAGAATGAACTTCTAAAAAGTGAAAGAAAAATGGAAAATAATTTATTTGCTTTCTTATTTCTCTTATTTTTTCCAAGCAATAATTGAGGCAAATCTGTATGACAAAAAAATATAATTTGCTATTGAAATTATCTGTGAAATAAAAGTGAACTGTGTTTCATACAGTAAATGTCTTCATCGTGTGGTATTAGATGACCTTTCAACAAAGAATAGCAACTACAGTTCACGTATTCTATAGTGTAAATTTCACAACTGTAAGCTGGGGAAAATTAGCTTTTTTTTTCTTTTATCATGTTTAAATGACCATGAAAATTCATCCTTTGGTAAATTGCTATTTGATCTTGCAACTGGTATTTTCTTGCAATGCATAGACCTGCTACTGCAGTATCTCCATTTTGTTTAAGCTTAGTGGTATGATCATTAAAGAGTGTTTTATAGAAAACGTTTGGTTTGTTTTGTTTTCCCTCTGCGGTGAAATAAGTTTAAGTTAAATACCTATTTAAGATAACTGAAATCCTTCAACTAGTCTCCCTGGGAAAAAAGATATAGACAAAGTTATAGACACCACTGACCTTTTACTTCACAGGAAAAGGTAGTTCATGAAAAACACGGAAGTAGTTTGGCTTCTGGCCAGCCTCCTAATATTTGATAACTGAAGCATCAGAATAATGATTTGGTTTTATGTTTTGTTCCTCTGAAAATCATCTGCAGTCAGTGGAACTTGTATTACATTAAGAGAATACAAAGAAGATAAATAGCTGAAAAACCATAATGCATTTGAGACACTGTGAGCAGCCCGTTAATTGTATATCTAGATTTCTGCTTATTTGTAAGCTTAGTAGTTTGGACAAAGGTTAAAGACCAAGGCTATGCTTGAAAGAAATTTTTACCACTGAATTTTGTAACTTGATAGGAAGACATTTGAAATTCAGTTTCAGAAGTTAGTTATCAGTTCATATAATTTCTCAAATAGAGAAAATGATCTCATGCAAGCACACTCTAGTGATCCTGGAGATGTTGTCATTGCATTGATAATCAATTCAAGTTTTCTGTTTTTCAGGAGACCATTGGCAATATAACCTTCTTTCTGCCAGACTAATCCCTTTTGCCTTTTCATTTAAAACTCTAGTAATAGCTTTGCACCCTAAATTCCATGAGAGCATAGTTTGCAGAAACATCTAATGATATACAAGTGGAATACATTGAAGTTTTGAAAGTGTCAGAGTACTTTAATTCTCTAGACATCCATTTATTTAGTTCTTTAAGAAATTCTTCTGAGTTGTTTAAGCTTCTGTATATTAACTGAGAGAGCCACTTCCTACAAGTTTTCTTCAAAAGGTCAAGTGTATTGGTGCAATGGAGTAGTTTCTGCTAGAGGAGTGCCCTGCCTGTTCCTCTAAGTGCTGCTGTAGAGATACTTTTACTTTCTGTCAATAGAAAAGGAGGTCCAAATATAGAAGCACTAATTTACTTCCATTCTAAAAAGTAATAAAACACAAAACATTATTTCATTGTCTCCTTAGGGTAATTAATATAACATCACAGTGATTCATACTGGACTGAATTTGTTTCTGAGAAAAACATGGAAAAAAAAAGTTTAGTCAGATATACTTAAATTTTTAATAACTGAGAGAATTCACATATGATGAGTTTCTTTATGTCCAGAAGTAGTATTTATTTCTACAGTGTCAGGGCTTTATGCAGTCTTTCTGCAGAACTTTCTATCATCTGCATGTTACACTTTTTCATTTTGCATCCTGTTACTCAGCAGACCGTATAAATGTGAGAAATACATTTTGTTTCTTAAAGATTCAGCTTTGTTTTTATTTTTCTTAAGTAAGCTGTTTATTCCCAGGTATGCTGAATTTTGTTTTTTTAAAATAAAAGATTTGTAGTAGAATCAGCAGAAGACTTGCATGGCATTCATAGAACCATATTAATACATTTTAATTTATTTTTTTCCCATCAAAAAGCTAAGTCCTATCAGAATATAGGATTTCACTGACAGAACTATGCTCTGAATTTAATACCCTGAAATGCAGTTCCCTGTATCAAGCAAGAATCAAAGCAAATGAGTTGCATTCATTCTAGATTTGAGCTACGCATTCTCACTCTGACTAATGCTGACATATGAAATTGAAGCATGTTGATTAATGCTTTTTAAAAAATTTTGATGTCGGTGTAGAATGTAAATTATAATAATATCTTAATGTACAAAACAAGTTTTGATATTCCTTTTTATGCTTCTGTGGGGAGCTGACTCAAAATGTGGATATAAGATTTAGATAAATGACATTTTAACCTGTGAGTGCAATCTCAGCAGCAGCAGACCAGATGAATTATTGAATAATATATTCTTTACATTTGTGTCTAAGGCAGAAAAATGTTAATGTCTCTCTGGTAACATGACTTCTGTGGTAATTTATTGCATTTAAAAATTATATCTATAACAAGCTTTTGGTTTTCATTTAAATCAATCTGCTACAGTAATATGAAATATTTCAGTAACTATCAAAATAATAGAAATATGAATGTAATTTAAGATTAACATCTATAATTTATGTATTTAATAGTCTGAATTTTCATAATTACAATTAGCATGTTAAAAGATTCATAGGAATGAAAAACTACTGCTTGTTTCTAAATATAAATAGAAAATTCATGGAAGTGCACTTTGCTCTTTCTGATTGTCACTATGAAGGTAGCAGGTCTTGTTTATAAATGAGTCTAAGAACATTAAAGCAGGTGGAAACTGGGTATCCTGGTTATGCCAGTATTCAAATTTTTAGCTGCTACCATCTTTTATGTTCTTTTAATAACTATTTGAATTTTTAATTTTCATGAATGTGATATGACATCTTTACTATTTAGCATCATTCATCATGTAGGTTGATTAGAAAATTGAAAACATTAAATAATGAGACTTTTAAAAAAGAGAAATTTTTATCAGTGGACTCAAGCTATTATTGGTTGACAGTGTGAGGAAATGTGTTTACGAAGGTAGTAGAATGTCATTTCTTTAGCTGATTCTTGTGGTGTGTTGATATGTAGGAAACGTTTGCTCCTTATAGAGTCATTCTCCATGGACACAGCATGAGGGGAAGCACCATCTGTGTCCCCAGGTTCTTTACCCAAATGTTCAGAGCTTGTAGTCACCCTCAGGGTCTCCCCTGTCAGTGTCAACAGTACTCATTTGAATAAGCATCAAAGGGAAGTAGTCTTAGAAATGGATGATCCTCAGCAGTCTCTGCCATGTCTATGATCTTAGTCCTGGGTGAGCAAGCCCAGGAGTCAGATGTGAAGATGAGTAACTTATTTCTCTCTACAACTACCTAAAAGGAGGTTGTAGCGAGGCTGGTGTTGGTCTCTTCTCCCAAATCACTAATGATAAAACGAGAAGAATTGGCCTCAAGTTGCATCAGGGGAGGTTTAGATTGGATATTAGGAAGAAATTCTTCACTGAGAGAGTGGTGAGGCACTGGAACAGGCTGCACTGGGAAATGGTGGAGTCATCATCCCTGGAGGTGTTTAAAAAAGTAGACATAGCACTTGAGGCTATGATCTAATGGATAGATAGATGTTAGGATGAGGTTGGACTTGATGATCCTAGAGGTCCTTTCCAACCCCAATAATTCTATGATTCTAAAATTCATATGATATGGCCAGGCCAAGCGCCTTGTGAACAAAACTTGTTCCATTTTTCCTGTTGCCAGTGCTGCTTCTGTACCTGGGCAATGTTCAAAGCTGTGCGTGACCTTTGGCAAAATGATTTAGCTGACTGTAGTCCATATTCTGATATATGCTATGTTTTTCTTCACAATGGGATTACATTATGGATTGAATATTTACTACTTAGAGAAAAAAATATATAAACATTATGAAGGTATTTCATTTTATCTTGGAAGAGAGGCGTGTTGAAACTTTAACAGTAGTAAAGATGGGCTAATGTGAAAGATATCTGAACTGATGAGCAAAACTATATTTTTGAGGGCAGCATTTTTTAAACCTAGTTGTAAAATTGTTTAAAACAGATTTTTGTTTTTATTAAAAAAATAATTCTGGATTAATATTTAATATGGGTGGATAGAATTTCTGTGCTGTATAGAAATGCTGGATTAGGTTGCTGATGTATAGCTAGTGCTTGGTGCTGTAATACTGGAAACTGTAATTTTGCACAAAAAACTACAAAATTAGTTAATACCACAAACACTCATTGAAATAATTGTAATTGAGAGTGAAGAATTGGACCCTCAGTACCTGAAAGAATTTTGTTGTAAGCAGTATCCTTTCTCTGCTCTGAGACATTGCCAGAAACAGGTTATGTTCCTGTTTTATCATTAAAATTGTTTCCAATATTTACGAAAGTTTTACATATGTAATTTATATATGGTATAATAAGGAAAAAGGGCAACCTGACCTTAGAAAATTTTGCGTTACTTGGTGTTAGGAAAAACCACTTAATTGAATTTATATGTTTGTGACAGAAATGTTACCATTCCTTTTATAATAAAAATAATTTAAAAAAAATTATGCAAATCTACATTTGTGTTGAAAAATACTTGTAGTTTACTAGGCTGCATTATAATGTTTGTTTTGGATCAGCCATTGTCTGTTGGGAAATAATAATAACCTTTTGCCAGGAATCCTGTTTCAAGTGAAGTCTCTACTAGCTATGTGTACAAAAATAAATAATTTTTAAGGGATAATTTTCAAGGACTTTCACTGTAGAAGTAGTGCAAAACTGTCAACCATTTACAAAACAAAACTAAACAAAAATAAACAAAACCCAAAGTCACATTCTAAAAAAAAAAAAAAAACCCAAACAAACAAAAAATCTGGGTAAGAGCAACAAAAACTACTAACGAAAAAACCCACAAAACCAACAAAACAGAAAAAAAAAACAAAACCACACAACAAAAACAACCACACACAAAGAAAAAACATACCAACAACAAAAAAAAAATCCCCACAGTAAAAAAAAAAAAAAAGGGGGTAAACAAGCTTAACTCTAACTGGGCTAACTAATCAATCCCAACTGGAACAGAAAAATGGATGTCAAATGTTAGGTAAATTCAGCCAGCTGTTCTGTAATCATAGAAAATTTCAATGAGTAGGAATGTGTTTCTCTGAGAATCTATCTGGTGTATTGTTGAAACTTTTATACATAGGCAGTAGCAGGTTTGGATTTGAGATTTAGCATTTAGATTAATTTGCAGCCGAATGGTATTATTTCAGTTTGAGGTATCTTATGACTGGAATTACATGAAGGATAGAAAATTTTCTGGGATATCTCACTAGGTAATGAAGATCATAAATTAACTGAAAATGTGTTCATACTGAAATGTATATATTCTGTCACTGCAAATTGTATATGATTGAGCTTGAGTCTATCAAAATGTCTACCCTGAAATATGTGAACAGGAAGATTCGTGCATCTATGCATTTAGCAGTATCATCTAAAGAGAAACAGAGCTCTCTGAGTATGGAACAGAATCACCTTGGCTTATTTGCTAGCACTGTAATCCCTTCTGTTTTCTGTTTCTTTAGACTCAATCTTTGCCTGACAGAAAAGATCATTAGATTAATTGGACAGGTTATTTTCTGAGTATTAACCGCTTTTAAGTTTTAATTGCAAACAGAATTTTGTAACTACCTGCCTAACCAGTGATTTTTACCACCTATGTCAATTGGAAATATGTGAGATATGTTGACTGAACCGCAGCAAATCTAATGGAAGTAGTTGACACATGATTTGTTTTGATCAAAGGGAAGGCAATGGAAAGTATGAATAGATTTGACTAAGAATATTATTTTTAAGATTAAAATAGTTGGGTTTTTAAATTTAATCACTTTTTTTTAAGAAACAAATTGTTCATCTTTGTTCTGGCTCCCAGACAGCCCTAGGATACTAATGTACATCTCGTTAAGGCCAGGAAGTTGATTAACTTTTGAGAGGTATATAGAACAGCATCATGCCTTGTGAACACTAATGGGGGGGGGGTGACGACACACGTTGTATAGAAACTACTGGTATTAAAGAAATGGAAACAAATACCTGAAGATCCTGGACAACTGTCTGTATGTGGCCCTGCTTGAACAGATTGCACCAGATACCTGCAGAGGTCCCTTCTGATTGCAACCACACTGTGAGTTAAAGCAAGTAACTTCTTGAATAACAGTAACAAATCCTCCTCTGTCCTTCCCTCTTTCTTAATGTATATTTTTTAAACAATACTTCAGTTCAATGTAATCTACTTTCTCCTCAGAGAATACTCATATTTATACACTTGTCAACCTTCTGTGTTAATGTATTGTGACTATATTGCAGTCCTGCTTAGAAGCTGTTTCTGGTGTCTTGAGGAATTGGTTTTGTATATAATAATGCATTGTTAGCGATATCAGAGATGTCAAGATTGTCATTGTCTGTTGAAGTTTTAATTTGTACTTTTTCCTTGCTTATTACCAAGTCATATTCTAGAAATACATAATGAGTACACAAGCCACCATGCATAGGAAGACATAAAAGTTATTTTGCATTTTCCTTGTAGTTCACTAATCTTTATCAAAAATAACAGTAGTAAAAAAAAAAGTTTTCCAGGAAGAAAGGATTTGTGTTAAATTACTGGAGCAAATAAAGGAGTAGATGGGAAGTTGCTTGCACAATCTGTTTCTGGGCTTCCTGAGCTGAATGTGATTGCACACACTGCCACACAGTGTATTCTCAAATAATGAAAATATTTAAAACTGGAACAGATAATTGCAAAGGCCAGTTATGGACTTTATTACAGTTGCATTACGGTTTCATGAGTCCTATATAATGTAATGTATGAGACTGTGAAATACATGAAGACTTGAAAGTATTAAAGCCTTTGATCTGCCCTGGATTCTTGGAGGCTACTAAAGGCATAAAAACTTGATACAATACCAGACAGTGGAGTCCAGAAGTTGTTTATCTTTGATGGATATAAAGGTGTTAAGGAAAAGATCTCAGGCTTCTGTTCTGCAGATGAAATTGCAAAAGGTGAGAAGGGGAGAAGGAAAAGATGAAGGGCAGATTTTGATATATCTGACAATACCATGAAGGTGGTCCAAATAGCTCTTTCTTTCCATCCTCATAGAAACTGTAGACTTCATGGGTCATAGATAGAAAAGAAATAATAGGGTATCTAGAGGAGGGGAGTCTGATACTTTGTGGTTGATATTCTTCTGTTCAGTTAGTGCTTATTCCTGTTTACTTACACTCAAGTAGGAATGTACCATACTGTTTCTGTCCATTTAACAAGGCATTTGGTAACCAGAAAATTTGGCATAAACAGGTTTGTTTTATTCTCGAAGTCTGCAGTCTGCCTGACTATAAAGTATCCAGTAGGTTTCTGAAATCAATTTTAGTTTATATTCACTGGTTTTTCTTGTTTGAGAGATTGACCTGTTTCAAGAGAATTTTATTGCTCAATTTTTTTTGTTCAGATGCAAATTTTTAAAATCCAATGTCTTGCATGTAGTAGATAATAAGAGGTTAGTTAATTCATTAATCAGAAAATAATTTAAACCTTCATCTTTCCACTGTGTTTGTTTATATTTTTATTCTATTAGTTAACACAGCATCAGTATTTATAGGTAGAAGCATGTATATAATACAAACATATGTGTGATACATCTGCATATCAAATGCTTCTTAAATTATACAACTACTAGCAGTTTAAACATACCCAACAACAATTCCTGGATTATAGACTCACACTAAGTATTTTTTCTAACTTTCCTATGATAAGAAATGAAACCAGTATTATAGTTCAGTGAAATAAGGACCTCAATATCAATACACGTGTTGCTGTGTCCTAATGACATATATTTGAAAAATAAAGGTTAATTCTTCCAGAACAACAAAAAAGAAAACTTTCTGTTTTAGAAAATGTGCTACTGCTATCATTATAATGCTTTTACTACAGTACCTATTCTAGCTTTTTTTTCCCCTCTTGATAATTTTGAATACTTGTGTGATGATTAATGGTTCTATGACAGCAAGTAATGATTCCATATTTTTTTAGGCTTGTTTAAATTATTTAAAATTAAAATAAATTGCTCTGGTGTGGAATAAAACTGCATGCAATGTAATTAAACTGAAATATATGCTTTTATTCTCTACAAGTCATACTACAGTTTTGTGGTTTAACTCCAGTAGGCAGTGAAGTCCCACACAGCCACTTGCTCATTCCCTGCATCAGCAGGATGGGTACAGAATGAGAAGGGCAAAGTTGAGAACTCATGGGCTGAGATAGTTTAATAATAAAGCAACAACTGCACATGCAAGCAAAGTAAAACAAGGAATTAATTCACTAGTTCTTATCGGCAGGCAGATGTTCAGCCATCTCCAGGAAAGCCAGGCTTCTTGATTAGACTCCAAGTACCTTCCCTTAGACTCTGGGAAGGACATTGTTCTGCTTCTACTTATCATGCTATATTATTTCACGTAGTGCGTTCAGCTTGAAATTCAGTGCAATTTCAGAGTGGTATCCTACATTAGTGTTAAATATTTTTCTAATGGAGCAAATAGTGCCAAATACATAACGTGTATATACTTATACACAATAGTGGTGTAGAGTCCTAAAGGCCAACAGATAATGTTAATTCATTCTTTCTTGTAATGGTCAGTGTTTTATTTCATTGCAGCTGACAGTGGTTGATTTGGATGTGGAATTAACAATGGCATCATCCTTATTTCTGCTCTAAAATGGGTATTATCAGCAATTCTACTGAAAAATGTGGAGATCCTTAAGTAAAAAATTTTATATTGCAATCAGTATGTTTACATTTCACATAAGATACTGATCAATATTTAATGTACAGTACTGCACAAGATATACTTAAAATATACCTTACCTTTAATATATTTAAGTCAAGGCTGTTTATCTTTTTTACTGAATTCCATAGAATATAATTCTAGTGTAACTACTGTGAATCTTGAACAGGCATCTTCTTCATGCTTAATTAAATTCAAATAATGCATATTAGTGTTGTTCTATGTTCATTGGTAGTGAAAAACAACAGGAGAGAGAAAAAATCTAAAAAATTCTGTGAAGAGAAACATATTCATTCACTGAACTTCACATTTATGTAGAGAACTTTTAGTCTAAAGCCCAAAGCTGGGAACAAGAGGTCTGTGAGGTGTGTGAGAAGGAAATGTATTTTATCTACTTAATATTAGAATATTAAGCTTGAATAAATAAAGGGAACAATTTTACATTTTATTGTCTGTCTTCCATTTAAAATGACCACCCAGGCAATATATAAATAAAATTAACTTCCTATAGCTATTGTTAATCCTTAATATCAAAATAGTTTTTGAAGATGATTGATTGCCAGCTCAAGGTAAATGCTATTAATTTCTAGAAGTGAAAAATTTTTGTTGGTGAGAGGTAGAGGAATGAAACTGATAATTCCTAGGAATGCTCCCTTGGTGGTCTTTGTCTTGATATGCTATAATATGGCAAAGTTTTTCTTGTACCAAGGAGCACAAAAATCAACATAAATGCAGACTCCCAAGTGCCAAGTAGAGAAGGAATAATTTTTTGGACCTGCTTGTTACATTCTTCTAATGCAGCACAAGATGTGGTTGACTTTATTTGCTGCAAAGGCACACTTCAGACTTCTATTCAAGCCATCTATCAGGACCTCAAATCCTTTTCTGTAAAGCTGTTCCCTAGGCAGTAAGCTGCCAGAATTGACTATTGCACAGGGTTAGTCTATTCCAGATTCCTTTGCTGAATTTCATGAAGTTCATGTCTGCCCATTTTTTTCCATCCTGTTTAGATTAGTTTTTTCACCAGTTGTGATCAATGCTGGTCCACTATGTTGCCCTCTACAGCAATGTCCTGGGATTGCTATTTATATCCAGACATGCAAGGTAAAAGGTTATTTGCCTGCCTTAATATAAAGATCTCTGTGGTTCTGGTCCCTGCTCTGTTTGTTGTTGTCCATTAAATATTTAAAAGACAATTGTGGAAAAAGTAAATAAAACAGGGAGCAGAGACAACCATTGCATTTGTCCTCCATACCCTCATTCCCAAGGTTAGTATTTTCTTTTGAAGTATGAGTTGTTTTGCAGTGGAATATACCCCTTTCACTGCTGCAGTGTACTTAGTAGTTGTTGTAGTGGGTACTGACACTGAGGTAGATCTTCTGAAACTGAACTCAGGTTTGGCAGTTTTTACTATATTTTCCTCTGTTCTTATTTCATACTGCTGTTGTTCAGATGTACTAAGTGTATCTAAATTATGGTTATAAGGTAGATTAATTGCAAGTTAAATTGTTATGTGAGGACCAGGCCTAATTGATAATTCATTTTTAGAAACACACCCCCCCCCCCCCCCCCCCCCCCCCACCCCACACAAACACAAAACAAACTAATCCAAACACAAAAAAACAAAAAAAAAAATAAAATCTTAACAAAAAAATATATGAGAA
>JANHFX010003080.1:0-40629 GCA_027560015.1 Chloroceryle amazona | reverse complement strand
GACGCGTCCTCGTCCAAACTACTTTTAATTTTTTTTTGAAAACCCCCCCCCCCCCCCCCCCCCCCCCCCGGTACATTAAGACAAAAATGACAGTTGGATTTGATAACCCATTAAAACACTAAATTTAAACTTTGATATGGTTCAAAGACATTATATGGTAAAACCCAACCAGCCAGCTCCCACATCCCCAAAAGTAAACAAACCAAAAAGACTACCCCAAGAAACCACAGGAATTTCTAGATTTTTTTTCTTCTTTCCAAGTTGTATTTTGGAGAGATGAGACTGTTGCAGTCACCTGTCTGCTGCTTTTTCTTGACTGGTTTTGTACGTGGTGCTAATCAGCCTGAAGGGCTCAAGAGATTTTCATGACTACAGACTGTCTTACAGATGATGTACCTACTTTGTGGTGTTTCTAGAACATAAAAGCTTCCACTTTCCTATTGAAGATTCTTTTTGGTTTTATTATTTTTGGCTGGGTCTTTTTATTCTTTTTCCAATTGTCCTACTTCCCTGGTTTTGTTACAACAGTTAAGAGCTCATTACTCTTTTTTTTTTTTTTCTCTCCTGCTTCTGAAGTGTTGCGCTTCTTTCCATTGCTCTGATAAAATTGCTGCTCTAGAACTATTAATTATTTGGATTTGTGAGTGAATTAATGTAAACGTTACAAAGGCAATTTGAAATGGTAGCGCTTATAGTCTCAGTTTAAGACAAAATATACTGATTTTGAACTATATGCAAGTTTGAGAGAACTGGAAACTACTGCAGTAAACTTGATGCATTTTTCTTTGTTCCACTATTATCCTGCAAATGTATTGGCTTCTAGGATATAACAAAAACAACCAGAAGAGTGTGTTGATGAAATCCTTGTATGTAAATATCTTAAACACCTGATAAATGTGATAAGAGCTGATAGTCAACTTACATTTATTTTGTGTAATTATGTTAACACTTGTACTTGTAACACTTTCCTAATGTATTTATTAATGCTTTCCATGTAGAAAAGTGGTTAAATACATTTAGGATCAGCCAGAGTATTCTGTAAACTTACAACATTGCATTTCATAAGACAGTTGGATGTATAGAATGGCATTGTTTTTTTCTCAACTTCCATTTCTTAAAATGCATGTTTTGTAGCCTTTTCTAACCATAAGTTATGTATTTGGACTTGTACAGGTACAGTGTATATGACTAACAAATTGCATTGTTCCAATTTCTGATCCAAAAGATAATCCAAAATGCAAGATTTTATGTTAATTTTTGTTTCTCTTTTGGAAATCATTACAACTTTGAATGAATGTGGAACTCTGGCACTATACTATTTGATAAAATATCTTTTTTCAGATTGCATCAGAAACCGCTTAACAATTATACAAAATTGTTTAACTAATTATTGGGGTTTTTTAATGAGCGGGAAGCCATCTCAAGTTATATTTATGAAGTTTCTTTACACTTTTGTTCATTAGATTTTTTTTGAAAAAAGTTTCCAGTTTTAATCCCTGTATTCTATAATACCTGTTTTTACTTAATCTGTCATGAGCACTAAAGATTATCATGTGGGTCAAGCATCAATTGGCACCTACCACTTACTCTTTCTTTTGTGTTCTATTAAGTACAGTCATCTAACATCTTCCAAGCCAGGCTGTTCAATTCTGTTGTAAAAGATGAATATTGGGATCTTAGAGGAGAGGAAAACAATAAAAATAAGAATTTTCTGTTGTGTATATTATAAGGAAACTGCATGTATCCTACTCCATGTGTATTCTATTGAATGTAAGTCATTAATGTCCAGATAGAGTCTTTTTATTTCTTTTTTCCCCTATTTTTATAGTTGTTTATTTCAAAATTTGGTAGTGGTACTTTGGTGTCAGTATTCCAGTATTCATCAGTCAGTATTCATCTCCTGATATACTGTAGATCTTAGGATTTCTTAGGTGAGTCAGTATGATTTCTTCTGATAGCAAAATGAGCAACATTGCTGATGATTTATGGTACCAACAGCAAAACATTTCCTAAACTCCCCAGTCCCTGTATGACTCATACTATACAATCAAATGACTCCTATTAGAGAATTTTCTCCAAGTCTGTTGTGAAATCTTCAGTTAAGAATACTTATTTTGTAAAACTAGAAAAAATGAAAATGGAGTTAGCTGCTGAAATTCTTTGTATAATTCCTTCTAAATTTGGCTTTATTAGTATTTTCCAGCTCTGCAGCTGTGTTTGAGATGGGTTTTTTACCCATCCCCCCATGTAGTGTTGACCCTTACTGTATAGAGCAGACATTTCTACTTCAGTTTAGCATGAAGCAAGACCATAAAAATGGTCAAGGCCTATTCATTGTAAATGGAACGTTTACTATCCTCATTGGGGCAGATTTAAAGTACAATTAACTTTTAAAGTTACTGTACAACATTACTGTATTAGGTATTAAAGTTAATAATAATCTTTCCCCTTATCTATTTTTAATACTTTCCTCCAAATCTTCTATGTAGCAATTGCATCTAACAAACATTTGGCAAGGGGGAGAGTTGAGATACTATCTATTTGGAACTTTCTTCCTGTGCCCTCATTACCAATTGTCTGTAATCAAGTATATGTTCTGTTAATAGTGCATAGTCATTTGTTTGACCAGTCATTTCAGTAGATAAGTCGAAGGGGAATATCAGGTTTATGTTTATGTATACTATATGTATTTTATTATATGTGTACTATTTATTATATGTACACTATATGTATACTTTATATGTATATTTTTATAATATATATAAAAATTCTGTGTTACTGCAAGGTCCATGACTTCAAGTTTCAAATGTAACAAAGGCTGAATCGTACTCCTTCCATTTCACTGTACGGAACAGCTGATGTGGTCTTTATAGTTCCACAAGATGCGTAGCCACCTTGTAGTTTCTTCTGACAATGTTATCTTACCCTTTCAACAAAAATATCTTGTCAGTACTTGAACTTGCACCTTTACTTGTGTCTTTAAACACCACAGTTTTTCTAGGACAGTAGCTGTGATAAAACCTTGTAGCATGGTCAAGCATTAACTATTTTAAACAATTTTTTAACCTGTGAGGTATTGATATCATTTGCTAACACTTGCAGGGTCTTGCTCTGTAAGAGTTCTAGTATCTGTAAGAGTTCTAATATGTCAGATGCTATGTAAAATATCTTCAAAAAACCAAGCATTTGTAAACAAACAGTAGATTAGCTACAGGGAATATATCTCATGCTTCTATATTACCAACAGGTAGAGATTTTTGGTATTTAGTGTAATAAAAGGCCATGTACTTCATATTTCCTTTATTAATCATTCTTCCTGCTTGATGAACTTATTTTGTTTTGGTTTTCCCTCGCCATTCCAGGCTGTAGTTCTGCCTCTAAGGTGGCTATAAATTTCCTTTTCCATTGGAGGGTTTTCATACATCCAAGTCTAGTTGACACTGGATTTCAACCTGGTGACAAAGCAGAGATTTTTCTTGACCCAAGTAGCTTTAATCTAAGTTCAGTCTTGATCATGCACAAAGAGAAAAGGATATTTAACACAAAACTGAAAATTTGTGTACACTAGCATGGTCATAAATAATTCATATATTTAGAAAAAATATTTTTAGAAACTTGAAAATATTGATTCGGGAAATAGAATGTACTCTTAACTCTACATACCTCTGCTGTATTTGTATTATGAATCCTTTCTTTTATTTACAGCCCCTGAGCCTTTCAAACCCAACCAATAATTTTTAATCATAATTTACCTTCTGTGCGTACCCAAATATCATCACTTTTTTTCCTTTTTATTGATGTCTCCAACCTTCACAAAATTTGTGATGCAATTGTAACAGTAGGGGGAAAAAGACATTTGCTTTTCTGTGATGTATGCTGAAGAGAAATTGTATGTTCAAGCTTGTTGATCTCAATCTCCTTGGCTTGTCCTTTGCATCTTGCAGAGCAGGAAAACGGATGTGAAATTTACACTGTCAGAGTTGGCCATGACGTATGTAAAATAAATTAACCGTATCACCTTCACCTTCAGCTTCCTTGTAAAAATTTATCAAATATATCTCTTTGAATAGGAGTGTTACAGTGTGTCTGTCATTCGGAGGTGGTAGCTGTTGCACTTGACTAAATGTAGTTCCCAACTAATAGATTTTTATATTAGAAACAAATTATTCTGAATTTCTTGTCAGTATTATGAAATTCTATTTTCACTTAAGCTCTGAAAATTCAAGTAGAATTTGTTTGGAGGGCTTTTAGACACACTAATATTCCTGCATATAATGCTAATACTTATTACTATTGTATATTACAAATCTCGGGTTTTTTCATGTCACTTTTATGAAGATCGGGACTTAATTAGCTATGCAAGTGGTTTCTGAAAACTCTCAAAATTACTGTGATAATTTGCTTGCCACTATGTGCATTTCTGTCACTTTTTTAAAAAAACTCTATCTTTAGTAGCCTATTTTGGTTTCTATTGCATAGCTGATAGCCTGGCGATGAATCTACTGTGAGGAACAAGTCTTCCTTGGAAGACTAAGTATGCTTAATTCACCTAATTTTCTTTGTTTTCATATGTTAAGTTTTCAAAGAACTTCAAAAAGTTAGTTAAGAATGGCCTTCCCTGTCTGAATCTATATTTGCTGTCATTAATCTGCATTTCCCTGTGTGGCTTTTTCACTGCATAACTAAAGATAATTTGATCATTTCTAAATTTATTCTTATGTGACATAAGTTTTCTGGTTTACATTACTGTGTCTTAATATTTTCTTTCTTTCTTTAATATATTCATGGTGGTGAGATCTGAGGAGTCATCCCTTTGACACATACAGTTTTATTCTTACGTGTCTTTAGAAAAGTTAAATAAATCTGCTGGCCATACTAGTGTCAGCACTTGCTCTCAATTACTGCTCATGTGACTGCTCATAACATCAGCCTGTGGTTATACCCAAAGGGGGAAATACTTCTTTACATTCCAGTTTATTTAGCATCCAACTGTAGCTCAGCAGAGGAAAAAAAAATAAATCTCAAGCCTTTGGGATGAGCACGACACAGATAATTGCTGACTACTAGTATGGTAAAAATGCTTATTTTGGGAAAAGGGCATTGTATATATCTGTATTGTTCTAGGTATAATTTTGATTTGCTTTGATCAGAGAGCAATGTTTTTAGTTTATATGAAACTGCAAAACCATCTATATAACATTATTTTCTACTCGCTTATGGAAAAATGTGCGGTTAAGATACTAACATAGTGAATATAATAGACCATAAATTATAAAATAGTAGGAAAATACACTTTTTTTCTTTTAGCCTAATATTAGTGCTTTACAGAAGAGGTCTATTGGAAACATTACACACTTTGAGATACAAAACTCAAAATAATTTTTATGGTCTTACTATTTTGTGTGCACAGTACTTCAGTGAAAGGCTTTGAAGGGTCTCACTCCAATTCAGTCTGTGATCAGGGTTGGGTTTTTTTTCTTTAGTGGTGATTCCACACTTTTTACTGCTATTCTGTAGATTCACACTGAGATTTCATCTGCAACCCTTGGCTCAGCTCAGTCATCATGATAAAGATATCTGATGGCTTTCAGTAGTTACAACAGATGTAGCAGATGAATGTCACTAGAAAAATTGCTGCAGAGAACATGTCATATGAGAAAAATCTGAAGGGGTATCTGTGTGAATGTGTTTTAGTTGATAGATTTCATAGTGTTGTCTTATTAGCTCAGGCAGAAGCCTAGAATCTAATATACATTTGCCTTTTAGACAATTTGATTCACATCCAGGTCAAGATAGTGGTGGGGTTCTCACCTACCTCAGTCTGTTCAGGTAGATGATTTTGAGTTCTTGGCTCAGCCGGGTAAATACTACGTTTAAATAGGATTCCTCTCTATTGCAGAAGGGAAGACAAAATTTAATAAAAAGGCTGCCAGTTCCCAAGAATTAATTTGTCTGGATATTAGAAGGGAGGCTGCTAAGTGCCAACCAAGTCAGATTCTAAAATAAGCTTTCAGTGAATATATTACTGGGCAGTGATCTTGGGTAATTTGTAGCTACAATTGCACGAATGAGGAATTTTCTGTGATAGTGCAGGATGACCATCCCAATTCTTTTGTGTAGATCCCAGTAACTTCTTAAAACATTCTTGTTGACTTTTTACATGTCTATATTAAACCACTTGACAATTCCAAAATGAATAAACTCAAATACGAGATCTTCAGTCAGAGTCATTATCATCACATCATGAAGTTTTGAAAAGATACTGCTGCAGGAGACAAAAGAATATATATATATTTATATATAAAACTTACTTGTTTGCTTACAAAGAAGAGAGATGCACCAACATAAGAATTAAAATGAAATGTGTGATCTTCCTTCTGAACTTCCTGCTTACTGCCTCTAATTCTATTATTACATCCTGCTGTAAAAATTTTACCTTTTTTTGTTACTTCCACTATAACCAGATTATATCCCTCTATCTCTTTTTTTCATAAAATCTCTCCTCTCTGTTTTGGTCTCTCTAACTCCAAGATATTATATTTCCTAGAAAATATGTTATTCTGGGCTTTGTTTCATAGACTTGATTTTTGTAATTTTAAAATGTAAACATTTCAAGGTAGCTTATGTGTAATGAGAAGTCTTGCTCACACATTCAGGATTTAAAGTCTCTCATTGACTACTGTGTTCTATCCCAACAAGTGTGAATGAAGTATTTTGTTAAATTTTGTTGACTCTTTTATAGAAATGTACATTTTGTATTATTACAGATTAATCTCATAATTAATTAGATGTAATATATCGTTAGATGATAGATTGGTCTTTTCTGTGTACCTAACATTTTCATTCTGAGACTATGTCACTTATCTGTGTGTTGACATTGGGAGTGAGAAAAGTATTTCTTCCTCTTGAGTAACTTATTGACTTCCTTGTTCTGATCCTGCTATCTGAGCTCTTTCTGAAGGAGGAGGATGGGAAAGGGCAGACAGTAGTTAATTTTTTTGCTTGGTAACTTGTGGCTTGCAAAAAATTATACATAATATGTGCCTATTTCTCATAAAGATGAGAACATTTTCAGGGTAACTGGCACCTGAATATGGAAATATTTTTAATTCTAGGTCATTAAATCACCACAAAATGTACACTAAATGTCTTCTGCATTTGTTTTAAGTCTGAATTTCTGAGGCTTTTTCACTTCTTTTGTGTGTTTAGGAATACCTCTGCATTAGTGTCCACTGGGAATGTTGCATACAACTCCCATTACTGCTATTGGCAATTTACAGTTGAATTACATAAATTCATTGTTTCAGTAGACATCTGTGGAGCTTCTTTAAGAAATGTTTTAAGAAGATTGAGTGATAGTAATTTAGCAAATGAGCATAAGCTTTCAAAAATTACATTTAAGGTGTTAACATCAAAAGTTAACATTCTTGCTGCAAGTGTAGTAACTTCAATTCCCCCACCCCCCAGTAAATTGCTGTTCAACTCATCTTTAATCTATAATAAGTCTTAGCTTTCTAGCCGTAGGACATCAACAAAGAGAATAAATTTACCTCTCCTGTTCAGCACTAACTACACTAGTTTGTTAGTGCTCTCCCTTGGATCCAGTTGGAATAAGGCATGAAGAGACAGTGGGTTGCACAAAGGCTTGACCTTACTTTAACAAGGTTAAACTAGGGAACATCCTCAGTTATGACAGATAGGGCAGTATTTGGTGGTGGTCTGGTTTTAATTCCCTTTTAGGCGAGCCTTTCTCTTCTGTTTGTACAGGCTGCTTGAGAGGATTAACTATGTAATTTTCATTTCTTCCCTTTTCAAGTTATGCTAATCACTACAGCTTCAGAAAAAATATAGGTGACATTGGATGAATTTTGTATAATTTTCCCTGATTTATGAGTGAGCAAAGTGTGGGCATGATCATGTTGACTGTGACAATGAATATTTGAAATGGAATAAAAAGAGGTGAAGGTAAAAGTTCTAGGAATAAGTGTTTTCAAAAGTGAACACTTTTGACACACTGGAAGGCATTTTCTTTGGAAGATTGGTAAAGCAAAAAGTGAACACTACTCTCATCTTTTCATGAAAATTATATAGGAAGTATATAAGGGAAGAGTACTGCAAAAGATATGAAGCTTTTGTTATATATGGTTATGACTTAGAAATGCTGTTCTACAACAACATTCTTATTCTCATGGAGGCTGCTTTGTATAGTACTTTGGTTCCACTGAATACTTCTGAGTAAGCAGTCATAGCTGTTCATTCAAATCAAATAATTTATGATAATAATATTAAAACCAGACTGCTGACTTTTTTCCCCAAATATGACATCATAAAATTCATCTGTCACTAAGAAAAGTTTGCCATCAGGCTAAAGCAATAGTTCATGAGAACTAGACTGCAAATAGGAATTATCATCTTCCAACTATCTTATTTGATGATTTAGTGTATAGCCCATTCTGCATAGGTTTGAGAGAATAAGTTTTTCCAGTTTTTCTTGATTAGTTGTGATTATACTACTGTCTTTATTCAGCAAAATTCTTGAGTGCAAAAATATCAAGGAGATGACCTAATAAATATTAACATGGCAAAATTATTTCTCATTTTTTTTCCAATGCTGGTGTCATAGAAAAAAAACATGTCAAGAGTTAACTTTTTTACTATTTAAGCAAAGACTCTAAGTAGGCTTAAGTTTTTCTGAATGCATTGAATGTTCTGAAATGTTTTAGAAAACAATCTTTGCAGTTTTTGCATCTGATTTGCGAGGATGGATGTTCATTTTTAAAGAACTGATATTATTGCAGCTCATACAAAAGTCATACATAAAATTTGACAATGTAGAAGTTACTTATAGCACGAATTGGCAAATAACCGAATTTCATCTGCTAAAACATGATAATGTATCAGCAGAGGACAAGAAACAGACTGGTTACAAGCTCCAAAAAGCCACCTTATTACTTTTAGTCATTTATGGCATCTAAATTGAGTAAACCTTGATTTTTCCATAAGTCTGTGCTTACGGCTTTTTGCGCATGCCTTTAATATCAGTATGGATATCTAGTAGATGCATGTCCAGTATTTTATAATCTTGACTGTTTTTTTAAGAAGCAAATATTTAGGAGTTTAGTGCTAAAATAAATGTGAGCACTAAATTATCTAAAATTCACATAAGTGGATTATATATAATCAGAAGAGAACTTGATGAGTCCTAAAATTTTAGAGCTGATGTCCATTTACAGGAATCTGTTTGGTTTGGTTTTTAATGTTTTTAGCCTAAGAAATGCTGTCATTATTTTCAGAGAAGCTTTTTTCAGTTTTGTATTCTAGTGATAGACCCAGAGAAAGAAGGCTTTTGCAACTAGAAATGTATTTCATGGCAAAAAGGGATCTTGTCTATTTGAAGATACATGAAGATTTGTAGAAGCTGTTCTGAAAAGGCTGTAACGAACCCAGGGAAACCACGCAAGGCATTGTGTTTTGTTTAAAGTCAAAAGTAATATTAGAATATTTTTATCACCTAAAAGGGGGGCAGGGGATAAGGGGTCAAGGATGCTATCCATGCACTGGTTACAAGGACTGATATTAAGCTTAATGCGTTTGAACAAAACACTTATTGTTCAGGGTGGAATAGTAATTTTGTATTTTTTTGTCTACATCTACCCAAGCTTGAAGAGAATTGTTAAGAGGGGGGAGCAGTAATGTCAAATTAGGAAAGGAAATAGAAGAATCTGAAGAATTCTGTGAATTTAAATTTGCACTTAGCAGATCAGTAATGTTAATGTCATGTTGCTTAAATCTCAGTTTATGGAGAATGGCTTTATTAAACAGTTGCTCTTTAATTGCTAAAGTTGGGGTTTGTGTGGGGAAAATGAAGTTTATTATTGGGGTTTTTTTTTCCCCACCCTGACCTAGTTCAAAATTTTTCTTCTTAGAATCATAACTTGTCTGGTTGCCAATGTCATTAGGTTTAACACAAGCTTGTGACTGGCTACTGGTGGAATTTTTTTATTATATTTATGTTAAAGTAATTATTTTTAATTTTTTTAGGCCTTAAGTAAGAAATGATTCTGGTAGTCCCAGGGCTGATACAATTAATCTCCTAATTATTATCAGTTGGACAGGTCTTTATGGCTGTATTTAAAAATTAATATGTCCCAGATGCTTTTAGAGTTTTATAACACTTTAGGAAAAAGTTTTAAGGAATCACATTATCTTGGAAGATAGATAATGCTCGTTTGGAAATCCTATTTTGATACATACAGTCTGTGTGACAGTATAATGAGTCAGTCTTTAATGCAAAACTTCAGAGGATATTTAACTGTATAAACTGTATCTGAGGACTGAGAGTTGTCTCCATAAAATAGATGGATAGAAGAAAAAGATGTTATGTAGATACATCTGAAGATTAGAACCATTCTTTTAAATTAACATAAAAACTGTCTGAAAAAGTACTATACTTAGCATAGGTATGACAAGTTTATGGTTGCATGAAATATTAAGCAAACTTCTACATTCAAAGTCATCTGGGATGTCATTTTTGTATTTATATGCAAAACAGCCAAGGTTAAATATGTCACCTCTACAGGTCCTTGACTAGATGAAAATGGAAACAATATGTTTAGAAGAAAAAGAGAAATAATTTTGACAATGACTGTAGTAAGATGATGCTGAACAACCATCCCTCTCCAGCAACCGCTACCCCCCCCCCCCAAACCCCACACCTCTAAACAAACTCTATTTTGAACGATATTGAAGGGGGGGGTGGGAGTGGGTGAAATACCTTTAAATTTCTCCTTGGTTTCATCTTATTTTCCTCTTTCAGATTACCATACTGGTCTCATATCTAGCTACATTTAAGAGCAAATTCCCTGCATGCAATTGGAAATTGGAAAATCAGTATAGGCAATGTTAAACAAAATAACCAGTAGCATTTAATTACCTCACATGCTCTTAGGCCTATATTAAAAAAATCTTTGTATGTATGCCTATGGTTCTCTGAAGGTGAAGTCTTGAGATGTGGAATGCTTAAACATAATTTTCTAGTTCAGACCAAAATGCCCACTGCAGTTATTGCATAACTAAATTTTTAAAACTATGGTTCCCAAACAAGCAATCTATGTCTAAGCATGGTATTTCAATTATGCTGATAGCATTATTTTTCTTTTTAAATTAATTTGTTAAAAATATGCTAATTTCTAAAAATCAACATAATTTTTCCACTGAATCACAGAGAATGGTAGGGGTTCAAAGGTACATATAGGGATCATCTAGTTTAAGCACCCTGTTAAAGCAACTTTGCCTAGTGCAATCTGCTCAGGAATGCATCCAGATGAATTTTGGTATCTCCAGAGAAGGAGACTTGACAGCATCTCCAGGCAGCCTGTTCCAGTGCTCCATCACCCTCACAGCAAAGAAGTTTATATTTAGGTGGAACCTCCTGTGTTCCTGTTTGTGCCTGCTGCCCCTTGTGCTATCACTGGATGTCACTGAGAAGAGACTGGCCTCATCCTCCTGATACCCACCTTTTAGACATTTACAAGCATTTATAAGATTCCCTCTGTTTTCTCCAAGCTAAACAGCTCCAAGTCTCTCTTTCCTCATAAGAGAGATGCTCCAGTCACTTTCATTGCCTTCCACTGGACTCCCGCTAGTAGTTCCCTGTCTCTCTAACAGAGGAGCCCAGAACTGGACACAGTCCTCCAGATATGGCTTCATTACAGCAGAGTAAAGGGGTAGGAGAACATCCCTTGAACTGCTAGTCAGCTCTTCTTAATGTAGCCCAGGTCATCTTGACCATAGGAGCTCACTGCTGGCTTGTGGTTGACTTGTCCATCAGGACTCCCAGGTCCTACTCTGTGGAGCTGCTTTCCAGGAGGTTAACTCCTTAACTGTCCTGGAGTACAGATTTATTTCTCCTGTGGTGCAGACTCTACACTTGCCCTTGTTGGAACATCATTAAGTTCCCCCTCTGCCCAACTCTCTAGCCTGTGCAGGTCTTGTTGAGGCCTTCTGGTGTATTAGCCACTCCCTTCAGTTTTGTATCATCAGCAAACTTGCTGAGGGTACACTCCATCCCTTCATACAAGTCATTGATGAATAAATTGAACAAGACTGGATCCAGTACTGACCACTTGGCAGTACTACTAGCTACAGGCCTCCAAACAGATCATAATTCTCTGAGCTCTGTTGTTCAGCTGGTTCCCAGTCCACCTCGCTGTCCACTCTAACTCACACTTCCTAAGCTTACCTACAATGTTATGGGAGACAGAAGTTGTGCTGAAGTCAGGGTAAACAACAGCCACTGCTCTCCATGTGGAGAAACTGTTACGCCATGAGAAGAAACCATATAGGTTTGGTTTTGGTTTTTTTTTGGGTGGAGGGGGTCTGTGCACTTGTGTAGTTTTGCACTATTTTGCATTCTCCCTTTGTCCTATGCATGTTTAACTTCTAAAAAAATACATATAACCATGTTTTGATATTGCTAAGAGATACTGAAATGAAATGCTGGTTATTTGAAACTGAGTCTGTTCAGTGTTGGAAAACTAAAAAGTAATGTGAAGGAAATGGGTTTGGCTAATATACTTCGTAAATACCTGTAACTGTATAGAAGACTATAGAAAAGTGCTACCTGGAAAATACAAAACAGTCTAGAAGGAAGTTGTGTCATAGGAATTCAGCTTGTGTATTTCCTTGTACTTGTATACACGTACTTGTTGCATAAATTAAGAGGGTGAAATTACCCTGAAAATTTCAATGCCCTGACAGTTTATTGAAGTCATTTTATCATTTTATCCCTTTATCCTGCAGGATGTAGTTACATCATCATTAAAGTCAACTCATAACTATTGGTGAAAGCTGTTAACAGGAATCACAAAACTATTCTACATAGTAGAGCTCTTGAATTTCATTTCAACTTTTGAACCCAAAACATAAAATTTAACAGCCCACATATGGTCTTGAATATTATTGACAAATATGGGGATGTCTGACCCAGTGATGTGTTGACTATTTCATAAAAATTTAATTGTGTCCATGCCTTTCTTTAACAAACTATTCCAATACTTTGGAGTTCAAATCAGAATGCACCCAATGGGTGCTGTAATGGGGAAAGTTAATGAATCACTCCATTACAACTGTTGGACTTGTTTTCGGGTCTTAAACCAAAAAAAATGTCTTCAGTATCATAAGGAATAGAATTTGAGACGTACACAGAAAAGACTTGGATGTCTCCCAGACAAAAAAAAACAAGGTTATTTCCTTTTTTCCCTTTCCAGCTCTCATATGTGACTAGAATTCTTCTGGAAAGCTGATGCCATAGCTGTGAAGTTGTATACAGGTTATGACTTCATGGTTTGTAGTGGCACAAAGTAGATGGGTAGAAAACCCAGCAATTGGAAAATTAGGTTAAGAGGGTAGGGGTTGATGAATTACACTGTACTGAAGGTCAGTAACAACTGCAATGCTGCAGAGGTCTGTCCTGAGGTCTCTTCTGTCTTGATAAACTGGATGTAAGAGAATTTTTTTCCTCTTGAGGACAAGTCAAACAGTAGAACTGAGTGCCTGGAGAAGCACTTTTTTCATCTTTGGAGTTTTACAAGCTTTGACTGGATAAACCCCTGAGCAATCTGGTTTGTGCTCATAGTTGGACCTCCTTGGAGCTGGAGGCTGTACCAGGGACCTCCTAAAGTCCCTTTCAACCTAGATTATTCTGCTGTGCAATGGTCATGTCGTTGTCAATAACTATCCTTCTTCCTGGAACTTAGAATTATTTTGTTGTTGTGAGACACAAACTTGAATTTTATATATGGCTTAAACTTATTCCTTATTTTGGCAAAAGGTCCTCTGTCACATAAAGGCTGAAAAAAGAGAACACCTATCTTGAAAACTATAACTTGAAAACAGGGAGGGGAAAATACAACAAAAGGCTTAAGAGTCAAGACATGGACAGGGAGGGCTCAATCACCAGTAACGGTCATGGGTGAAAACCAGACTAAGAGTGAGGGGGGGGATATCAGTTTAAACAAGGACATACATTTACCAATCAATTCACATCAGGATAATGAGAAATCCAACCAAATGTAAAGGAAATACCTTCCCCTCACCCCTTCCTTCTTCCCTGGCTCAACTGCTCCAAAATCTGCTACCTCCTCTCCCCAACAGCACAGAGGGATGGGGAATGGGAGTTGCAGTCAGTTAATCACACTGTCGTTCCTACTCAGGGAGAGGACTGCTCATACTCTTCCCTTGCTCCATCATAGGTTCCCTCCAATGGGAGACAAACCTCTGTGAACTTCTCCAACACAAGTCCTTCCCACAGGCAGTAGGTTTTACAAACTACTCCAATGGGGGTCACTTGCATGCAGTGTAGCCCTTCCAATGACTGACTGATCTAGTGTCAGCTTCCCATGGGGTCACAGCCTTCTTCAGGTGCAGTTACCTGTTCTAGAATGGACTGCAGATGGGATTCGGTACAACTGTTAACCTTCATGGGCTGCAGTGGGACAACCTACTGCTTCACCACAGGATGAAGGGGAATATTTGCTTCAGTGTATCTCCCCGTCTCCTTCAGTGACCTTTGTCTCTACAGAGTTGTTTCTCTCAGGTCCCACTCTTTTCTTCCCCTCTAAAAATCTTGCTTAGCAGGCTTTTCCCCTCTAATATGTTGTCAAAGAGGTGCTTTCTCCATTACTGATTGGCTTGGCCTTGGCTACAGGTGAGTCTGACTTAATCAGGATTGCTTCTAGAAGCTTCTTACAGCAGCCACCCAGGTAGCCCCTCCCCTGCTACCAAAACTCAACAACACACAAACCCAACAAGTCTGCTCTACTTTCTTAACTTGAAGTGATTTAAGTTTACATTTGCATTAGTTAATTCAGGAGCCTCTAGTAATTTTTCCTTTAAAATTCTCTGATGATGATTTTAGATTAAGTGTCTCAACCTTTTGAATCATTCATAGGCACATTCTTCCTTTGATGCAGCTATCTGTGAGCTCTGCCATAATTCTCTTGAAACAATCAAAGTTTAACCTACTATTCTCATTTCCAGTTATTCTGAAAAATTTTGTGTGATTGTTCCAAAATAGCCCTTATCACAGTATTTATTTCTGACCGTGGTGAATGTCTTACTATCTTCAGTTGTTGATAGTCTGAACATCTGAAAAATCAAGTCCATAATTTTTATTCTGTCAGAGATGAATGCTGCAGAGCTTGTAATACCTTTTAAGAAAAACAAATTTAATACCAAGATTTGTGTAGTGTTTAACAATAAATTGATGAAATCAGTAATGCCAATTCAAGTCTGTGATTCTGCAATCATACTCCATGACTGTAGTTGACATATTTATCTCCACTCCAAAACTGAACATCCACTGAGAATACCACAGTGAAAACTGGACAGTTTTATTAACTTGTGTGTTCTTTGTTCAAGAAACAAACTACCTTCTTGTGTTCTTGTATAAACTATTGTTTTCTAAAAAAAGGCAAAAAAAACCCAAACAAAAAAAAAAAAAAACCAAACCACAAACAACAAACCAAAAAACAACCCAGCAGTCCTGCTGACAATCATTAGGCTGTTGGAAAGAGTATGTTTTGCCAAGTATTCACCACAACTGACTTTTCAACACCTTCAGTCTTGTTTCCAGTTCTTTTTCATAATGGGAGATATAATTTTAATCCTGGTACAGTATAGCAAAGCTTTTAATATCTAGAGATCCAAAGCTCTTACATGCTGTGAAAACACTATTTTAGGAACAGCAGGAATCAGCTTGACGTAACTGTGTCTGGCTGACATCAGTTTTCACCTATGATCTTTGGCCAACATAAGCAGTTTCTTTTCGGGGCACTAATATAGTAAGTGTATATGTAATATAAAAAAATATGATTAATGCCTAAGCAGTCAGAATGTATGTTTTTAAAACATACATTAGTTTTTGTTTAATCTGTCACTCATATGGTAGTTCTTACAAAACCAAGACAGGACAAATTCTGGCAACTTAAAATGTTTCCATGTAAGCCATTATCTGAATTGAAAGCAAGTTAGATTCACTCTTAGAAGAGCAAAAAATAATAATAATAAAAAAATCTTTTGGAATGTTGTATTATGATTTTTTGAAATATTTCACTAATCACTTTGTTTTAAAAGGGGGTTTTCAACTATACAAAATCTGAAAAAGTAGCCATCCTGAAAAAAATGTTTGAAGCATTTTTATACTTTGATTGTACAATGCTTATTAAAATAATTGTGTTATTTTATATATAGTACTTAACTGGGAAGGACACTGTATTATCATGTTTGGAGCTTGCTGACAAGTAGCTGAGGCTTTTACAGTTATTGTCTAAAGTTCACCACTGTTATTCACCTTCATGGGTTGAGTTTTTAAAAGGTATATTTTCAGTCAAATGCATCAATTAACTAGAAATTTAACAGCGGTTACCATTTTTCACCATTAGAGAATGAAAAGATGATTCTGGAGTCTGCATCTAAATTATGTTATTTGCATTTGCCTTTATCACAAGGACAATGAAATAATACGTATATAAAACATACATTCATTGCTCGGAATCTACTTTGTTGTGTTGTAAACCAAGCATCCTTCTCATATTCTGTGCTTTTAACTCTTCAAAAATAATTTTGTATCATCCCCTTAAACATTTGTTTCTGCCCAGGTTCTTCAGAGAAACCATTTCCTCTAGCAGGGAAGAGAAATGGCATTGAGAGGTACCTGTTGAATAAATAAGTGGTTAACCCTTAGGATCAGGGAAATTATTACTGCCCAACAAGCTGCATTTCCTGCCTTTCCTGTGCCCCATTTTCACAACTTGGAGATTTTTCTCAAATAACATATTGCATGCAATTAAGAAAGTGTTGTGACTCCACTCTCTGTATATACAAATGTATTTAAAAGTTTAAGTATGTTTAAACCCATTAAAATATCAGCAAAATATGTTTGTGCTGTTTGAAAAACATTTGAGTTTGTTATCAAATTGATGATAAAATAGGTATATTTGTTTACCAGCAATGGAGTTGAATATATTTATAAAACCATGGGTGTAACTTGCATGGACTTTATTTTTTAGAAAAAGAAGGAAAGCAAGAATAACTTGTGAGACCTGCAGTTATCTGTTCACAAAGTAGGATTGATTTAGATTTGTTTCTAAGCAAGTATTAAATAATTGCAAAATTGCATATATATTGTATCCAAATTTTAGTTAGCATTCAGATAATAAGTTTACACGGTGTATTTACAAGGTAATTGGTGTAAACCAACAACTGGCAAGTTTTAAATTTAATCTGTTTGAAATTTCAGCAATAATAACTCAAGGTATATAGGTATCTTTGATCATGGAAATAATATTTACAAACATTTATGTTGCAGATATTCTGTATGTCATTGCTTGATTATTTGAAATAGAGAAAATTCTTTAGAAAAAACTTTCATGAGTCTTATCAAAGTTTCCAATATTAAATATTCTAGGTAAATTCACTAGATTAATTTTTTTAGCAATGTTTTTTAAAACAATAAAGGGATTTAAATAATTACTGGTGTCTGTCCTTGCAGATTTTGTAGGAAGTTAAGCTCTTAGGGTAAAGCAATCTTTACTTCATCAAAGCTTCATACACGATCGACTATATTTTTAACAACATAATTTGCTCTCTGAAAAACACAGAAGTCTGGATATCTGGGTAAATGGAAGTAATATCATGACAGTTTCTGTGAGTGATATAGCTCAATTAGGAGAATTGACAAGGAAGTACTTTGTTTTTTCTTCTTCCTCCCTGTGGTTTCCATTTTAATTATTCATTGTTGAAAATCTTTTAATAGTTTTGGTAATAACATGTAAAAATTACAAATATGTAATTGCTGATAAGTGTTCTACATGCATTAATGAAGTGTACAAAGGTGTCTTGTTTCTTCCCTTCTTGTCTGATACTGGGGATACATTTCTAGTGATAGAATTTGCGCCACTGATTTCACCTTGAGGCCAGTAGCTCAGCCAGTTTTGAGCATTTATCCATTGAAGCTTGGGGAACCATAGAGAGCAGCCCTGCAGAAAAGGACTTGGG
Organism: Chloroceryle amazona; assembly: GCA_027560015.1. Lineage (NCBI taxonomy): Eukaryota > Metazoa > Chordata > Aves > Coraciiformes > Cerylidae > Chloroceryle > Chloroceryle amazona. The sequence continues at coordinate 22,572 of JANHFX010003080.1, read as the reverse complement.
GGAGCTGGTAGACGAGAAGCTGGACATGAGCAGCCAGTGTGTGCTTGCTTGATTATTTGCCCCATCATCTTCCCAAGGATCAAGGTGAGGCTGACTGATCAGTACTTTGCTAGATCCTCCTTTTCACCCTTTTTGAAGAAGTGACATTTGGTTTCTTCTAATACTCAATCATCTCTTCCAATCACCTCAGTCTTTGAGATGATAGAGCAGCCTCTCAATGACCCTTGCCAACTCCTCACACTTGTGGGAACATCATATCAGGGACCATGGACTTGTGTATGTCTAGTCTGTTTAATTGTTCCCTTACCTGATCCTCCACCACCAAGGGTAGGTGTTTCTTGATCCATACTTCTCTGATGTCGGATGACTGAGATTCCTGAGGGTGAATTTCTCAGTAAAGACTGAGGTGAAGAAGTTACAAATTATCTCAGATTTTTGCATATCCTTCAACATCAGCTCTCCTGTCCCATTCCATAGTGCACCCATGTTTTCCATGGTCTTCATTTTGCTCTTCATGAATCTGTATAAACCCTTTTTGTTGCTCTTTATGTTCTTTGCCAGGTTCAACTCCAGATAGACTTTGGCTTTTCTGACAACATCTTTACACACTCAATGTCTCTCTTTCTCACAGGTCATGTGAGGCATCTCTTAAACCCCAGTTCTCTCTTAAGACTCTATCTCATAGAATTCTTCCCAAACTTTGTGTTTGTTTTTTTTTCTAAATAAGAAGTTATTTATTTTCCATCCATTTTTCACTTTGAGATTTTCATGCATCTTCTGAAACTGCTACTTTTGCATAAAAAAGATTCCTCCAAAATTTACCATCTGCCAATATTTTTATACATTCAGGTGACTCATGCAATGTTGGTTAATGTTTTCTAGTCCTTTCATTTTCTTTCCACCAAGAATTTTCTTGCTACTTTAAGGACATAAAATTGCAGAAGCAAAAGAATCTTTTGAGTATATTATATACTAGGGTAAAGAGAAAAAGAATAGTTATAAGGAGTTTAATGGAATAAATTCTTATGTCTACGGCAGTAGGTAATCAAAGCACCTACATTACAGGCAATTCACTGCAGCATTAATCCATGAACCTGCACCCTAAAGTAGTAAGGAAAAAGTACATAATTTTAGTACACGTCGCTTTTCCAGTAGTGGTACACTCTTTGAGTTATACTAACTTTACAAAATATTGGAGGAAGGATAATGGAAGATAATTAATGTGTATAAATATATGAGGGTCAGGTGTCAAGAAGAAAGGGGCAACCTCTTTTTACTTGTGCCCTGCGATAGCGCAAGGGGCAATGGATTCAAGCTACAGCACAGGAAACTCCACCTCAACATGAGAGAGAACTTTTTTATGACTTTCAAGACCTGTCTGGATGCATTCCTGTGTAACCTGCCCTAGATTCTATGGCCCTGCTCTGGCAGGGGGTTTGGACTCGATGATCTTCTGTGGCCCCTTCCAAGCCCTAGCATTCTATGAAAAATAATGGGCAGAGATTAAAATGCTGCTGCTTTAATCTAGTCAGTTATGGCAGCTGGCCTGTGTTTCTAAGGATTAATCAAAGACATAATTACTCCAACCAATGACAAATTATTTCATATCCACTTAAGCACTGTTAGGTTTTTGGGCATGCTTTCAGTAGTACATGCGTGCCGTTTTCCGAATATAGAAATTCCTAATTAGGTTACCTGCTGTTTATACTCATTCAGTTTCTTGGACATGTCCACATGATTTAATGTGCTGATGTAGTGATGATCCCTGAGCTAGCTTCAGGGTGCTGGCATAGCTGTAGGGTTCAGTATGGTTTCCTGCAGAGATACCAGCTCCCCTTCCCACATGGTATAATGTCTTTAGGAGGCAGAGATCAAATTAATAAGTCCCTCTGAAGAACAAGTTCTAGAGCCAACTTGGAGAATGCTAGTTTGAAGTCTAGAGCAAAGTGATGAGTTATTGATGAAGCTGGCAGATGGTGTTCAGCGGTGGTTTCCTTAGCAGTTCAGTTAATCCACTTTGTATTTCTTATAAAAAGTTGAAATCAGCAAAGCTATCATCTTGTATTTAACTTCAGTTATGAATAACTGGTCTGTATATTTACTAGAAATATGGAAATACTTGATAGGTATCATTCTTCTGAACTAGCCACGATTTGATTAATGGCAAATAAACTCATAGAAACATAGGACGGTAGGGGTTGGAAGGGACCTCTGGAGATCAAGTCTAACCCCCCTGACAGAGCAGGATCACCTAGGTAGTAAAGGGGTCTATAGTATCTGTGAGGGGAAAAGATACAAACTAGATTCCAATCTATTTGTCATGCTAATCAAGGAAAAAAAAAAAATATTGATACCTAACCAGAACTGGATTTTTTCCAAGAAAAAGGAAAGAAATAAGTGAAAAAAAAGTTTTGTTACTCTGTGGCATTTATTATGGAAGTAATTATTTTTTTTGAGTATTATAAAATAGGTGTTGCAGCTTTAGTAATAGAAAGCAGAAATATTTGGTTCAGCAGTATGAGTATTAATATGTATTATGCTGAAGCTAAGAGGCCTTTTGTAGTATAGTACTGTGAATTTGCTTAAAAAGTTTGATATTCCCCCCATATTTCTAGAGTGAGCAGCTGAAGTTCCCATTTAGTTTTGAGGAGGGAGCCAGGAGGAGACGAAGCAGGACTATGTAGAGGAGACCAAATGGAAACAATCAAAAGCAGAATTTGGTTGGGTTTTTCTTTTGGTGGGGGGGGTTAACAGAATTTACTGACTTAAGTAGTTTGCTATGTATTCAGAAAAAAATATTGTCCAGAATATGAAAAATTAACCCAGTATGAATGTTTATCAAAGCCTGGGACAGACTTCACAGGGAACTGGTTGAATTTCCATCCCTGAACAGATTTAAAAGCTGTCGAGGTATAGTGCTTAAGGGTATGGTGTAGTAGTGGCCCTGGTACAGTTAGATTACATTTGGTTTTAATCTTTAAAGGTGTTTTCCAGCCGTAGTGATTCTGTGATTCTGTTTTATTAGAGAGAATCTAGAGAATGAAAGTCTGAGATAAAATACTTTCAAAACTTATGAAGGCGTCCCCCTCTTTAATCTGAAGACTTGGTTCTGGTTTTATTTTGTGGAGGTTCTCCTTAATCTCATTTATAGAAATTAATTGAACTTCAATATTCATTACATAAAAGGAAACTTTTGTGCTTTCCAGATTCACATATGCAGACTTCACTTCTATTCCAGGCTCAACTGTATATATTTCACGATGGAAAGAAATTGCAGGAATAAAAATGCCAAGGTCAATAAATGCAGTTGCTGTTATGAATGGAGAATATATTAACAAAGTAAACCTTGCATCTTCAAATTTACTCTAATAATCCCAATACTGTATCTTCCCTGTTTATATTTCCTTTATTCTCTTCTAAGAACTATCAATTTGAAATTTAAGGAAGAGCCTGCACCATCACATCAAAACAATGGAGGAAACAAAAAATTCTTTATATGTTTTAGTCATTTTTCAATATTCCTCCACAAAATCTGACCTTAAAATGACATTACCCTTATTTATCTGAAAATTATTTGTGTTTTCTCCAGTCTGTTTATTTCTTATTCTTTTCATCGTTGCTTAGGGCTAGGAAAAGCCATAATAATAAAAAAGAAGCATTGCACCCATTTTTAAAAAGGGTAGAAAGGAGGACACTGGGAGCTACTGACCTGTCAGCCTCACCTCTGTAGCTGGGAAGATCATAGAGCTCCTCCTAGAAGCTATGTTAAGGCACACAGAGGACAGGAAAGTGACAGCCAGCATGGCTTCACCTGGGGCAAATCCTGCCTGACCAGCCTAGTGGCATTCTATGATGAAGTTAATGCATTGGTGGACAAGGGAAAAGCTACATCTGTCTTCTGTCTGGACTTCTATAAAGCCTTTGACTCAGTCCCCTATAACATCCTTCTAGAAATTGGAGAGATATGGATTTGAGGGGTAGACTGTTTGATGGACAATGAAATGGTTGAATGTTTGCATTCAGAGGGTATTAGTCAAGCGCTCAGTGTCTGTATGGATATTGGTGACAAGTGGTGTCCCTCAAGCGTCTGTACTAAGACCAGTGCTGTTTAATATCTTCATTAATGACATGGGATTGAGTGCACCTTCAGCAAGTTTGCAGATGACAGCAAGCTGAGTAGTGCAGTGTGGTTGATACATCAGATGGACAGGATGACGTTGAGAAGGACCTGGACAAACTTGAGAAGTGGGCCTGTGTGAATCCCATGAGGTTCAACAAGGCCAAGTGCAAGGTCCTGCACTAGGGTCAAGGCAATCTTCAATATCAGTACAGGCTGGGAGATTATGGGATTGAGAGCAGCCCTGTGGAGAAGGACTTCAGGGTACTGGTAGATGAAAAGCTGACAATGTGCACATGCAGCCCAGAAGGCCAACTGTATTGTTGACTATAATTAAAAGAAGTGTGGCCAGTAGGTCAGGGGAGGTGGTTCTGCTGTTCTACTTCACTCCGAGACCTCACCTGCAGTACTGTGTCCAACTCTGTGGAGTCCACAGAACAAGAAAGAGGCTTGCTGCAGTGGGTCGAGAGGAAGGCCACAAAAATTAGCAGACGGCTAGAGCACTTCTCCTATGAAGAAAGGCTGAGAGTTGAGGTTATTCACCTTGGAGAAGGGAAGGCTTCAGGGAGACTTTACTGCAGACTTTAGATTTAGACGGGATATAAAGAAGCTCTTTTTTACAATGAGTGTGGCAAAACATTGGAACAAGTTGCCCAGAGGTGGTAGAAGCCCCTGGAAATGTACAAGGTGAGGTTGGATGGGACTATGAGCCACCTGATCTAGTTGAGGATGTCCCTGCTTATTGCAGGGGGGTTGGTAATTGAACCAGTATCATGATGTAATTTCTGCATCCTTGTTTTATGGATAAAAGCAAGTTGAAAATTATTTTGTGAACCTGTTTCTTTTGCTCTAAATAGGAAAAGGAGGAAGAGCTTTGGAAGAAGAATGGAGGTAGCTAATTCCATGATTGTTTCTATATACTAAGATTTCTTTTTCTTCCATTATAAAAATATTTATACAGCACTTAAAACAGATTGAGATGGGATAATCAATATGCCACCTGTTTTCATACATTGAATAATCATATTACTCCTGGAAATTTTATTATTTATATTTTACTTTTAATTTTCTTGCTCTTTCTAATCACCTCTAATTTACATTCCCACTTTCAGCAGTCTCAACTTAAAACCAAACCAAAACAAAAAAAACCCCACACAACAAAAAAAAAACCCGTAAGCTATTAAAAAAGGTTGATTGTAGCTGACTACCTGAGAAAAACCTGGTAGAGTAGTCTGCCTGACTGGTGTTAGTATTAGGAATGACAGGAGAAATATTACTTGCATTTATCCTGACCAGTATCTGGTCATTGCTCAGTGAATGAACCATAGAAGGAATTAAATAGTGCTCTGAACTCACAGTTTCCGTGCTTTCTTCACAGAAGCAATCTGTTAGCAGTTGAGTGGTTAGGTAAAAACCTGAACCCCAGAATGGATTCTTAATTTTCTTTAAGATGTTAAGAATTTGACCATAACTTTTTCAATAGTTTAGAATTTTTGTGTTTATTGTGGTGCTTCTAGATTTTGATCCTTCATTTATCCATATGTGTATCCTTTTAGCCTTTAAAATAGCTGTGAAAATACTTTGGCTAGGGATCTAGATGTAGAACGTTGGTATAACATGTGTGTATCTGCAGAGAAGTACTGTTGCCTATGGAAAGTGTATTACAGTAAATAAATAAATAAAATATATATAAAGGTTCACATACAATTTACAGAGGTTTAGTTTCCCTGAATGTTCCAAAATACTGGAAAACTGGTTTAGACAGAAAATTTTTCAGGAAATGTTTTTCAGTATGCTTGCACATTTTTCAGGTGGGAAAGTGCTTATTTAGTAGTATTAATTTTTTTCATAGTCTATTTTAGTGACTCCTCTTATCCTTAGGATCTTTGTTCTCTTGAGTGTGTTGAAGATACTCATGTTCAGCACCTAATGCAGAAAAATGGAAAATGTACTTAGGACTGAGTTTTGGTCTTATTTCTGTTGAATAAGGCAAACTATTTCGACTTATCTCAGAAGAAGCTTCTTACATTAAAATTGGAACCATTAACATTGGCCTCATGATTTCTGAAATTTATCTGGAAGTTGTATTAATAGTAGGTTTTCAGCAAGTAGTCACTTTGTATCTCAGAGCCAAATCATGTGAGACAGGATACTATTAATTTACATTATTTAAAAATTATTCTAAGTGTGTGTATGAATGCAATGTTTTCCTATAGTAGGGATAACAAGGATCAGCATGGAAAAGTGCAAAAACCATATTATATGTGTCTTCCAATTGAATGAGTGGTTAAAAAGTCATGTCTAATAAGAACTTACCATTACAGTTATAGAAATCTTTTAAGATAGGCTTTTAAAAATAGAGAGTAGAACACCATAATACAGAAACTATTCTTCTGTAAATCAAATAGTATACTAGTTTTAAACATATAGTATGAATTACACAGACCCTGTTGCTTGAAGGATTGGGGATGAAATGAGTCATGAAGAGCTGTAGTTGTTTCATGACTCATCCATAGAAGGCAGTATTAATGGGGGAAAAACTGGATATAACAGCTGTCAGTATTTCTTCATAATGAAAAGTGGTGTTTATATATTTCTTAAACTATTCATTCTGTTTCCTAACACAACTCTTCACCATTTCTTGGGTTAAGTTTGTGTTAGGACTTTTTTTCCTCCCCTAGAGCTGTTTCTCTGCTTCTCCTTCCATGGTCTTTTCATAGAGGTGAATGATATTCCTCCAGTATTATGGGGAGCATACAGCCCAGGTCACTGATATTTTTCCCACTGAAAATATCCTTTAATTATATGTCAGGAAAAAATGTCTTCTGCCTTAATCCTAAACCTCACCCATAATTTTCATGTCAGGTTTGATGGCAAGTTAGCTTATTTTGGTCTGTTCATGAAAGAAAGTACATGAAGTTGGGAGAATTTACTCAAATGATCAAGTCTTCTACTGTATATTAGGGTACTGATTGAGTAGCTGAAGTCAATTGGCTTATGTGTGATAAGAACCTAACAAAGGCCTTTTTAGCTTGAGGCTTTCATGTATATTAGAATAGCTAAAACTCAAAAAGGAGTACATAGTTGGTGTTTCTCAGTTTTTTCTCTTTTGAGACAGATTTTTACAGATGTATAGAATCATAGAATGGAAGGAGTTGGAAGGGACCTCTGGAGATAATTGTGTCCAAGCCCCCTGCCAGAGCACGAACACCTAGGGCAGGCCACACAGGAACAGATCCATGTGGGTCTTGAAAGTCTCTAGAGAAGGAGACTCCACAACCTCTACACCACTGATCACAACCCTTTGAGCTCTGCTGCTCAACCAGTTGTCAACCCATCTCTCTGTCTCCTCTTCTAACCCACACTTCCTGAGATTACCCATGTGGATGTTATGGGAGACAGTATCAAAAGCCTTGCTGAAGTCAAGGTAGACAACATCCACTTGCATACAATAGTTTAAGATCTCTCTTCCTTTTGAGTATTCAATATGATTATGTTGTTTGAATCTGTCAATATCAACTCAACTTTCAAAAAGCATTATAAATTTTATATAGTGACTGTTCCATAGTAAAGATAGCTTTTACTTTTAGTGTTTAGCCTTTTCAGGCCTATTAAAAATAGACTCTTTTGAAAATAAACTTTTGGGAGTTTATGTAAATGTCACGTAGGCTGAGACGTTACTGAATTGGAGACTAGACTAATTTGAAAAAGTCTCTTCATAGCTGAAAGCTTTCAGCTAGTACAGAACTTCCATGAGACTTTGCACTGAAATGCACACAGAGGTTAAGGTTTCAGCTCTGTTCCAGGGTGTTCCTTGCAGAATGCTTAGAAAGCCAGAAGCATTCATTCACCTGGAAAATGAGGTCATTTTACATCAGTGCAAACATCAACATAGATCCTTAATGGCAAAGAAATTAGAGTGAGAGAAAGCCAATCCAATATTAATTTCTGCTTAATGAGTTTGTATAAATATTTTATAATTTTTGTTTGAAAAATTGCAGTTCTTCCTGAAGAATGTATTTGGAATATAAAATCTGTTGGTTACAGGACTATTTTGACTGTATGGAAGCAAATGTCAGTATAACATTCTTTTTTTTGTGTGTCCCACTTCGTCATCTATACTGGAAATGCTAATCCTTCTTTTATCTGCCTTATTTCTTTAGACTCTATAGGGTAGCCTCTTACTGTGCAAACATCCTGATTTTTCTGCAACTGTAGTATAACTTGCATACTTTAAAATACAGTCTTTTGTAAGAAAATATTAAGTTTTATGAATTGGACGTGAGTTGTGTATCTCACCTATGTTACCAAAACTACAGTTTTATTAGAGAAAATGTCACTAAAGTAAAAGACTACTTGAAAATAGGTATTTATTGATGGGTAGTGGTGTTGCCATGAAAGTATCTCAAAAAATTCAAATTGCAGAATTCTCACTTAAGAATAGCAGCTTTAAAATGCCTATTCCCGAGATACTTAAATTTGAAGCAAAGTAATGAAGGAGTTTTGCTTAGGTGCTGTGCTTTTATTTTTTTTTTTCCTGGACATGAGTTTGATTTTTAACTTAGGCTGTTTGTTAGTGTGATGAAATAAAATCTTGGAGTGTCAGAAACTACTGGGAAAATAAAATACACTTTACATAGAAAGGCAAAAGAAACTAGAAAATTGTTTTCAGTAGCTTTGCTGACTGTTAGTGACAAAGTACTGTAGCCATTTTTTAATTATGTTTTAAATGGGCTGCTAATAATCTGTCCAGCTGATGGATGCCTTAGCCACTTGTTATTTTCTTTAGAAAGAGTGGAAGTTCACTTATTTGTAGAATGGTACATCATCTTATTTACTCTTCTACCTTCCTCTGCCCCAGTGCTGACAACTTAGCTCTTAGAACAGGATACCTCTGTCAGTTTTACTAATTGTGTGTACAAACCTTTTAATTTTTTTTTCCCTCTAAATCTATGTAAATTAACATCAGTTCCATTGCATACTTTTTTCTTTCCTGCTCCCATGCAGGTTCATAGAAGCATTTGTCAAAAAAATATTTTTTTTCCAGTGCTGTAAGAAAGGTGTCAGGTACTTTGAATGGTAATCATTTCATTGTTTGTTGTTTTACTTTTGAAGAAGGAAAACTCTTTTCCAAATTGCTGATTTCAAAGTACAGCTTGACTCCTACTATGCACTGTGGGTAAAATAATTGTATGTTTCATCTGGAGGATTCATTTTTACTCACAGAATTGGGGTTTAACCAGGCTTCTAGCCAAGCAACTGTTTTAGGTTTATGCATTGTAAATGTTCATAGTCTCCAAAGAGATGTCATTGAAGTCCAGTGATAACCTTTTGAAAAGGACATGTAGTTATAAATAAACGCTTTGGCATTAATTTTTGAGGAGCAAGCTAGGGGACTTATTTGTGTGGATTTCATTAATGGGATTGCACAATGAAAAATTCCTGTGTTTTGCTTTGTAAATAACTTTTTTGTGTGTTTGCTGTTTAATTTGTAGTATTGCTTCCTGCTATGAGGTAGATAAAGCAAAACTCTTGGAAGAAGATAAGATCATTCCCTCTTATATGTTCTGTGCATGTTACAAATCCAGAATTATATTACAGTGTCACAGGTCAAGGAAACATTAAGCCAGGGGTTAGTAAACAGCAAAGAAACAAAACTCATGTTGTTTCTTGTCAGAACAGACAGCGCTTCCACAAATTTTGGCCATAATATGGAAGGTCCTATTGAAACAGCATGCCCTTGGCTTGTAGCCCTTGATTGTTTTCCCTGGTTGTTGTACAAGGCATCCAAGGTTACATTCAAGAACAGCTGTTTTGTGTAGATTGTAGAAAAAATTATGTCTGTCTTTCAGTTCCAAGGGAAATCCTGTAAATGCTGTTGAGAAATTAGTCTGCTTGAGGAGTGTCATAAGCAAAACATAACTGTGTGGGCCAGGACACATCACCATGAGGTACATGTTCTTGGTAGTTGATTGTTTAACCAACTTTTGCCATTTCTATAGCTTTCAGTAGAGGTGCTGTTTTATTAAACTCCTCTCAGGAGTTCAGCTGTATATTATTTCAGATTTGGTGTTTATTCTTGATGTTATTTTCTATAGATTAATTTCTATTAAAAGGAAAAACAAAAGTAGAAATGCCTCCCTCAGATAGTTGTGCCAGTGCAGACATTCAAAATAATCACTAACTCTGTTCATCTTCCTGTTTGGTTCTTGTTTCTCATTTCATTCTGAAATAAATCTGAGAAGAGTTCTGAACATAGAAAAAGGTGTAACAAAACAATAGTGATATGAGATACATAAATGTTTTTAATGAAATTTAGTACGAGAACAGTGTTTTACACTGTTTTACTTAAGAATCTCATGTAAATCTTCCTTAGGAAGTAGATCGGATAAGGTTTTACTTTCAAGGCCAGCTTCAGTTAAAATTGTGGTATTGCATGAGTTTGGAGTGATATGGTTGTACATACATGGTTTACAACAGCCATAAAATTAAATCTAGTATAGAACATATGTTACTGAAGCTTTGGGAAAAAACAAGTTAGCATAGTATGTCCACTTCTACATGGTAATTTGCAGATGATATTTTTACAGTTATCAACTGTCCTCACCAAGTTCTTTCAGTTATGGATAACAGCTTTTGAAATGTCTGAAGTATGAACCTCAGTGCTATATAAATAGGACTTTATTCTAATTAATACTGAAATACCTTTATTCTGAAAATGGCTGTTCTTGCAGCTCTGACTTCTGTTATGCTTTTTTCTCAGTATTCTAGGGGGTCCAGTTTTTAACTGCCACTGTCTGTCCTATTTAAGGATCTTCTGTCTAAAAAAATCCCATTTAAGCAAGATGAAATCACATGAGTTGTTATCAAATATAAGAGCACTGTGAAAACTGCTGTACGTGCTTTCTCCACAGGCAGGCTTACAGTTTGGTCATATATAGAAGTTCCCTACTTTAATTCATCTTATGAGATCCACATTACATTATTCAGGAGAGTTTGCAAGGCCATTCAATTACTGTGTCTCTTCTACCAATTGTTCTGCTACTAAGATTCAAAAGTGGTTTCTAATTTATAGCTGTTACAGGCTATGTATGTCTGGACAGTTCCTGCTTTGTTTCCAACGTTGCTTGATTTTCTAAAACAAAGAGACTTAACTATTAAAACTAAATTTGTATTTCTAAATAAATACTGCATGCAGGATAGGATATGTTGAAAATATGATATACCTCATGGCATACATTGAATATGATTATTGTTGTTCTTTGCAACTTGTGTATTACCAAGCAGTTTATAGATGCTGTTGGAGGCTTATGCAGGATGCCTTAGAAAGGAGATGAATATTTCAAGATTATTATAACTGATAGCTTGCAGGAGTTTTCTCTTTTTTTTTTTTGTTTCTCCTGTTTCTCTGCTGTATCAGTCTGATGCTTTAATTCTTTTAGAGTTCGTAATTCCTTTCATTTATCAGATCTTCATGTTTTAAAGCAGTATGAAGATGCTTTTTGTTTCCTTTATGATAGTTGATCAACTGAGTATACCGAAGACAAATTGTATTTTAAAAATAATTAGTTCAGTATACTGATTGAGTCGCATTTACTATCAGAGTTTTGTGGGGTGTGTTTTTTTTTTTGAATTAAACTTGCTCACAGGTATGGCATTTTTCCAATTTTAATTCTCATAGTAAAGGTGTCCATTTGCAGTCTGGTCTTCTCATTTCATGCAGTTGTTACTGGAATAACTGAACCTTAGAAAACATGGTGAAGAAACATAAGAGATGGTGAAAAGGGGATGCAGAAAAACATAGACCCTCCTAAATCTAAGTCAGATGCTGGCTAGTCCTACCTAAGCTACACTGTGGTGGGTAGAGAACACACAAAATAGAATACACAAAAAAATCCCCCTCATTTCCTTGTAGTTTAAGCATGTTTTAAAATATTTGGTTGAATATTTCAGTGGGTTCAAGTTTGTATCCGAAGACCTATTTTAGCAGTATCATGACTGCTTAATTTTCATAGTAGACCTTGTGTACTGCTATGTCATTGGAAGACTTTTGAAAAACTCTAAAGCAATGAAAACAAAAAGGACCAAAAAAACTAGAAATATCTCCAAAAAAGTGAACCCCAAACAATATTCCTTCCTCACAAGATCAGACCATTTCTGCTTAACACACATACATCAACGCACGCACGTCTAACCTATTTTGAAAAGCCTCTAAAGATGGTGGTTCCACAGGCTGCTGAAGAACTTGGGAGTTCAAGATGATAGGGGTTTAGTATTTTTTTCCAAGTATCTAATCACATCAGCAAATGATTCTGAAATTATCAGAGAAAGAAAGGACAAAGACTAAGAAATGTTGGATCTGTTAATTTCCAAAAATGAATAGAATGTATGCTGTAGTCTGAGCTATAAAAAAAAAAAAGTGAAAGTCCTGAAGGAAGTGGTTAGAAATTACTGTCATCAGCTCAGTCTCCTAGTCACTGCTGACACTGTGCTCCAGGAAGCATTTATGTTGCTTACAACCCGTTTTTTTAAAATGGGCTTGTTTTGCTGTTAGCTGCTTCCATAATGTTGAGGCCTGTTGATCATCTTCTGTGTAAAGACAATCTTCCCTTTCTGTGGTTGACTTGGAAAATTTTCTGGTTCATCTCATCCTCATAGTTCTTGTGCTAAGACAGTTTTATGAAATTTAATTAGCAGGGTAGCACTTTCTTGATGTAGTTTAGTCTGTATCTGGTTTGGTGATGCTCCTTGTCATATTTTATGAAGAAAACTGAACAAGTCTGTTACCTAAGCAAAAATAGGTAGGAATGGCTTGATGGATACATTTCTTAATTCATGCTGATTAATATTGTAAATTTAAAGATTTGGTATATAAAATAGTATGTGGAAGTCTAAGCGAATTGCAAGTGTTAATAATTTTACATACTTAGTTACATTTTTTCATCTACTGAGCGAGTCTAAAGAATAAAGCATTGCAAAAACTATCTTCTGTCAGTCTTGAAGGTAATAAATGTCATAAACAAATCAAAGTTAAGATTGTTGCAGTGCAAAGTTTCTGATGTACACCTCAAGAAAATATAACCTGCAAGTTAAATATTATAAAGATTATTCCACAATATGTAAAAAAAAGTCAAATTAAAAGTATAATTACAGTTTTTATGACAACTGGATGTATTTGCAGATTTGAAAACTGAAAATTTTCCAGTTGACTTTCTTGAATCCATGAAACAGGATTACTGAATTGTTGTGTGTTCAATTTAATTTAATACAGTTTTCTCCAAAGCTGTAGTTTTTTTTCTGGTTCCGACAGGGTGGACTGAATAGCATGTATCTACATTTCCCTGTGATGTTTTGAAAAATCTGAGTCACGAGGAAATAGCATCTAGAATCGCGTGTGTTTAGAAAGATTTGGAAAAGACAAGGAAGAACAGCTTTCAGCAAAACTGGGGACCTCAGGTCCAGCCTGGGCTGTGACTGGGGTCACCTCCACCACTCTGCAGAGCCCCACCCTCAACAGTCTCCTCTAAAGTGCCTTCAAGCTCCCCCTGTGCTCATGGTGGGGAGCATACCGAGACAGGCTAGCTTGCATAGCCTCACTAATCCATGCAATCACATTGAGGGAAAAACAAATACCACAAATCCTTTCTTTCTAAAATGCTGCATTATAAAGTGTAATTCATATCTGCATGTTTTCTTCAGTCATGAAGCAAAATCCAGATATTTTATATATGTGTATATTTTTTTTAGTGCTGTCTATACTTTTGTGTTTGAGGCGGTTAGGGAAGAAGAAACTGGTACTTCAGAAAGATACTGATACCTGTTTTAAGAAACATTGTATCAAGAACAAAATAGTTGAGTGTTCCTTAGGGGGTGGTGTTGCTAGATAAATGCAGTGTAACAATTTTTGATAACTAACTTAAATTCACATGCTGAAATTACCTCCTTATATATGTCAGTACTATAGAGGAGGTGCTAATACTTGACAGTGCCTGAGGAGCTTAGTATGTTCAACAATCAGTTTAATCTGTTAGTAGATATAGTATCTACAGAATGAGCTGTTCAGTTATGAAGAAAAAAAATTTTTTCTAATAATAAAATAAAAATATTTTTAGTATGTTGATCTTATGTTTAAATTCTATTTACATAATACTTTATTAAAATCAGGTGTTATAAGACAGAAATAGCTCTTGTTTGATTAAAACCAGCATCAATTTTATCACATACAAAAGTTTTAAGATGCAATATTCCCTTAAGACATAATTTGGTTTTATAGCATCAAAACCACAAACTGACAAGAAAGTAAAACAAACCAAACAAAAACAAACAAACCCCAAGACTTATATGGATTAAAAAAATAGGTGTAAAAGTGTTTGGCTAGTGAGGATGGGTAGACTGACAAGGAAGCTATCTATATTCAAATAAAGTGGAAAAGGCTAGGAAAAAGAAATTGAGAATGGAATATATAAGAATTGAATTTTTTTTTTTTCTTATTCTGTCTTGATTTTGCTGAAGCTATTCTTATTATCTGACTACAGAGTAACTAGATGGCAGTTTTTCTACTCGTCACTACCGGAATCAGGTTTGCTGTTGGCTGATTATAATTGCAAGCATTTTATTAAACCAAGTGAAGTGCAGAGATACAAAAGGATTCTTTAAGAGACATCCTGGGACTAATTGTGCATGTGTGCACCTGCACAGAATTATTTTGGCTAGATTTTATTTGTTTCTATTTTATTCTTCCTGGACTTCCTTTGTGAACAAATTAAAGAAATCTAGGATGAATATTTAATTCATCATGGCCATAAACAGATTATTAGTAAAAGTAATAAAATTAATATTCATGTGAGATCATCACCAAGCTATGAACAAGTTAACAGGTAATTTTAGTACCCTGGTCTACTGCAGTAAAATCGTAACTGTACATGGGATTTCTCATAGAGAAGAACAAATCCCTTCCAGTTCTGAAAAAATGTTCATTACTGACAGGAAAGAAAGTAGTAAAAAAGGGAGAAGCAGAACAAAACTAAAACTGAGACATTGAAGATCCTTTAATAATTAAATGATTGGTGACTTATTTAGTCAGTGACAAATTTAAAACAATGGGCTTTGTTACAAAAAGACATTGCAGTGTTACATTTAGGGGATGAAAGAGAAAAGAATTAATTGGTTAGTCTGTCATTAGTTGTTATGATAATGTACTTACTACATGCCCTTTTCATCTGTTTCATATGTGGCATTGTATGATATTGTCCATAATAGTTGTGTGATTTAATAGTGATGAAAAAGAAACACATCAGTTTTGGATCACCACATTATGTTAAATTCACAGGTTTTATAAAATTAGCATAGATTGAAATGTGGCTGATTGTTTCACTGACTATGCTTTTCTTTCTCTCTTTTAAGTTAATATATTTATGCATGCATGGAATTTATTTCTCCTAGGATGATGTTTTTTAAACCTTGCTATTTACCTAGGTAATCATTCCCTTTTCATCTGCTGGTAAACACAACTATATGAGGAGAGGAAGAGGAGACCACTGACCTATAACCAACCATTTTGGGGTTTTTTAAGCCTTTTTTTTTTTTTTTTTTTACAATTAGGCTGCCCTAATCATCATTGTATTTCTTCTTAAGTTTCTGTGCGCAGCTGAAGTCAATGACAGGAGGGACCAATGGCTGATTGTTGATTTGATTATTGACTGTACTGGGATTCTATAAATTTAGATTTAAGAAATTAATGAGCTCAGATCTATCTATCATCCTTAATTACTCTGGCAGAAGTAGCCAGGTTTTAGTGCTCCATGACATCTGTACATCATGCCAGAAAGAATGAGTGAAGAGAACTGTGAAAACATGTACCAAGAGTTAACTTACTCTTGCAGTCCTTAGAAGAAAACATCTTTGATATGTATCATTTTTTTTCCTGCACAAATCCAAACATAGCACTCTTGGTCAACTGAAATAAATAAGCAAACATGTATCATTTAATTACTTCACATTGTCCTCTCTACATCTTCAATAGTTTCTTCTTTACCTCATGAAGATAAACCCATGTATATACTAACACAAAATCTTAATTTTAGGAAGTTTCCTCAGCATAATGGAAATTGACAATCATAAAATTTTGAACAGTACACAGGTGTTGATACATAGTTATCTTCTTGTCTTTGTAATTTGTATTATCAGATAAAATAAAGATTCAAGTCTGTTATTTTAGGTGGTTTCTGAGCAGGTGGTATTGAACTTGAAAGCCTATAATTCCATAATCCAGTCTGTTCTCAGTAAATGAGAGAAAAATCTGGGCCTGCCTTCTTCCATAACTAAGTAACCATCCCAGACAGGTGAAGTTTTAACTTGGATATTTTGAAGCTTGTTATTTGCTGGAGTGTGTCCAAAGAATGTCAAAGAAGCTGATGATGGGTCTAGAGAGCAAGTCTTGTAAGGAGTAGCTAAGGGTACTGAGGTTGTTTAGCCTGGAGAAAAGGACACTCAGAGGAGACCTTGTCAAGGTCTACAACCACCTGAAAGGTGGTGGTAGCGAGGTGGGGATCAGTCTCTTCTCCTTATTAACAGGTGATGGAACAAGAAGAGATGGCCTCGGGTTGCACCAGGAGAGGTTTAGGTTGGACATTAGGAAAAACTTCTTCACTGAAAGGGTTCTTAAGCTGTGGAACAGGCTGCCTGCGGCCTGTCACCACCTCTGGAGATGTTTAAAAGAAAGGTAGATAAGGTGCTCAGGGACATGGTTTAATGGTGGACTTCACCAGGTTAATGGTTGGACTCAATGATCTTAAAGGCTTCTTCCAACTGAAATGATCCTATGATTATTTGGAGGTTCACCTTATCTCTTCCTTTTTTGTATTCTGCTTGCTCATATTGAAATTAGTCTACCTTAAAAGAGATCAAACTCTTGTGTATAGAAATGGGGTGGGTTTGCACTTACCTGTTAACCTGCTATAATCAAATCTGCAGGCGCATGCACCTACTAGATACACAGGGCACATCCAGACTATTTCCTGTCAAAGGCACAGTGGGATCTAGAACTATATGCTTAAGGCCCCCAGGGCAGCAGTCCCTGAGGTGTGCCACAAGCCTGGGTATGCTTGTGCACACACGCTTGGGAGTACTCATCCGACAACTAGCCAAAGTGTGACCACTTTTCTTTAGGACACAAGAAAAGACAAAGATTTTTAGTAACTCACTTGTTGTTATATAACACCTCGGAGATTAGAACTCTTTCAAAGAAAATGAAGATGGTGGCTTCAAATCAGTCAGAGAAATACAAATGCTATGTCCCACCCCCTCAGCAGAGTTCAAAGCAGAACTGTGTCATGTCTGTCAGGATCTATGACTCCTTAGATCATCAAAGATAAGCATATATTTTTTATTAGATATTTATATGTAACTTGTGCATGTTGCAGGACTGGCAGCATGGTATGGACTTTGTTCTGCTGTCAGAAGATCTTCATTCAGTCATGATAGGTCAAATAAGTCTCTTGAGTTATGAAGAAAGAAAAAAAATGCATACTCAATTTCTAAATGTACTAATTCTGAAATTAAAATGCTCTAAATGTAAATGGTTTTCATTGATGTATAAAAAATATTTACACATCAGTCAATAGAGCCAATAAAATATAATCTGTGTTCGTGTTAATTAAGATAGCCAAAGATATTTACAGTTCTGAATCTTGTTCTGGTATACATAGATAGTTACACATGAGTTTCAAGGTTTTGGCCTTTTTAAAATGTATTTTTTAAGATTAAAAATTGTTTATATTCTGAAGGTAAAATATAATTGCTGATAAGCTCAAAACATTTTTGAAGTATACCAAGTTGTATGCCTCATTAACGTATAGTTCTCTCACTGCCATTTGGTCTGCATGCATACAGGGATATGTACTTTTAGATGAGCTTCCTGGTTTAATTAATTAATGGGCTGAAAGGTTTTTTAAAAATAGATTGTTTGGAATGCTTGAAATAGCAGCATATAGACAATGTTTTGAATAGCAGTTTCTAAATGCAGAATTGTAGCTCACAGGGAACTATCCAATTACCATAAATATTTCAGCTGGCCCAATTGTACACAATTATTACTTATGTGCGTTAACTTTTATGTGCATGTAAAATACAGATACTGAACTCTGCAAAAGGTGAACAAAAGATAACAGAACTTTTAGAAAAGAGTAATTATTAAATATATTTTGCTTCTTGCGCAAATTAAACTCTTATGCACACAGAAACACACACTGACCAGTTTTTGTTATGTTTGTCAAGATTAACCAACCTTACCTCTTCAGTCCCTTTGTATAGGAAGAGTCCTACTGCAAACAACTGGCTTTTCTCAAGAAGGTATGGGAAGGGGGAGGGTTTTTTTTGTACAGCTTTGTGATGAGCAAATATTAACTTCCTTAGTTTTATGCTTTTTTGGGAATGCTATTGAAGAATGTATCAGCAGTCACTATCAGGAAATGCAGATTGTTAGCATCAAGGTGGTTTTGGTTTTGTGCAAATGAAGAGTATTAGAGCTGGCACCACTTTGTCAGAATTCAGAAAATAGGATTGTCAGCTTAACCAGGGTGAGTGGCCAGGAGCTGATTACCTGGAATGCATTTAGTAGCATTTAAATTCTATTTTTTCAAGAGCTGTGAAACCTTGTGTTGGATTACAGGGACAGTTCTATGCTGAACTGGCAAAGTTCTTAAAAATATTCCATTAATACTGTGACTAGAATGAGAGCTATAACGAGAAAGCTAAATCTGTAGTAGTAGCTTTTGGCACCTTTTTTGTGCACTTTGCAAGGTTTCCACTTTGTGACAAGTGGGACATCAAGGGTTCTAGCTCAGTGAAGGTCTAGTTTACACAATAAATTGTCATAATTATTTTGTATGCTCTGTGTGTCTAATATAGGAAGAAACTATAATGAACTTTTTTTTTTAACTTTGCCTGTGTGACTTTTTTCCCTGCCTGAGAAATAACACATTCTGAAATGGTAGTGTAACCTAGAGTCCCATGTTTTCTGCCAATCCATTCTCTAACTACTTAAGCCAGGACTAACCCTACACACCAATGTTTCTGCAACATTGAGGCACAGCAGAGCACCTCTCAGAAAGAAGTGGGTCTTCAATAATATGCAGGAACCCCCTATATTGCTTATGCCCTGCTGTGTTGTCCCTGCAGATCATAGGGGTGAAGTCCCATATGAGGATCAAACCCTGTGAATGAAGACTGCTCCTAGCTGCCTGTAGAGGGCCTCATCCACTTGTTCTTCTTGGTCAGGTGTCATATAGCAGACACAAAGATACCACCTTCACCTGTCTTCCTTTAAGTTATAGTCATGAACTCTTAGTTGGCTCATACATCTCCAGGAAACACTCCAGGTCTTCCAGATGCTTTCTGTGTACATGAAGCATTGCTCTGTGCGCCACACACCACCCCCTCCACCACGGATCAAAGGGTGAGTAAATCTTATGTTTATTAAGTAAGGTGTCAGGAAACATTGATATATTGATAGAAAACTTATTGAAAAGACATGTTACTTTTGACAACACACAGGATATACAGGTATATTCTTCCTTTCTCCATCTCTGGTACCTAAGGATATGTAAGAGATGGCTACAAGTTTTTGCAGCTGTGTTAGGCAGAAGAAAGAGAACAGCAGTAAGTTTAGGAAAAGTCTAAAGAAGTGTGGTCCCATATAGAAAAAAGACTAAAGACATCATGGGTTGGGAAGCTGGAATGAGACACACATCTACATTTTTATTAAAATCTATGGCCTCTGCAAAACCTTACTGAAGCCAGTGCATTCTTTTAGAAAATGAGTTCTGCTTAATTATTGAAGAAGTCTTAAATTGCCTCTGAATCAAAGCCAAAAGCCTTTTCAAATAGGAAGAAAGAGAGGTGAAAGGAAAACTCAGGATAAACTGCTTACAAACTGCTTTTGGTCACTGTGTGCTAAGGATACTTAAGTGCTATTCCTTACTCTGTTAAAAAGTTCTTTTGAGCTCTTGGACAAGATCACTTTCTTCTTTGTGCCTTAATTTACCAAGTAAAATTAGAGATTCTTTACTCCATTTCACCTTTTTTTTGTATCTTTCTCTATTCGTAGTGTTCTTCATATGCATTCACCATACAGCTGCCTGTACAGCTTCTCTATATAAAAGAGTTCTGAGATGAACTGTTTGTTCCCTACTAAAAGGATGCAAATAATAATAGTATACCATTTGAAAATGTTAATGGCTCGATACCGTAAACCTATGATTCTATCTAGTGAAATGTTATGAGGACAGAATAAGGAGAATGAAAAAGTCAGTGGGGCAGTGAATAGTTTAACATTAGGTATGTTTCAGAAAGTATTGTCTATTTAAATATTGTTGGTATACTATAATTTAGATTTATAATCGTTTGGGAATTAAAAGGCTAACTGGATTTTTTTAATAGGATTATTAAATGAGAGGGAGTTGTAAATTACTAAGTGGGCAGTATTCATTTTGAGTGTACTTAAACTCTAGTTCTCTCCCTTTTGTGATGTGGAGACCGAAAAGAAATGGCTAATCTCTGCATAGCCTTTGAATGTTTAACACAGAAATTACGTTCATTTGATTCAATACAGAACTCACCACTTTTGTTTCAGAACTCCAAGAGACTGGGGGACAGGGAGAAGACCTATTTCAAAAGGTGTTAATAATGTGAATACTTGTTCAACCCCAATAAATTTCATTTTATGTTTCCTGGTTACTACTTTGAGTTCAGACACCCAGATGCATCAAAATGCTTCATAGAATGCTTCTCTGTCTGAAGAGAAATACTTTCAAAGAATAATTTAGGTTGGAAAATACCCTTAAGACTGTAGAGTCCAACTGTTAATCTGACACTGCCAAGTCTACCACTAAACCGTGTCCTGAAATGCCATGTTCATTACACATTACATTAAAGGGAACTAACTATACCAATCGTCAGTTGCACTTTAAGGGTAGTTAAAAGGTCTATGTGTACTGCTACAGTGTCATGACTGTGGATGCCAAAGAGGTTCTTTCTGTCAGGGAGGACTGAAATTTTCTGGTAAACATATTTTGCAGTTGCTTATTTCTGTCTTACTGTTTTTTAAGATATTGGTAGGGATGCAAAAGTGTTGACATCATCTAGTGTCAGAGAAAAGTTATTGGCTAGTTAATACAATGCTTACTCCATTTTCTGAAATAATGACCCATCTGGAGAGTGGCGTCTGTTTTCTATGCGTTAAAACATCTCCCAGTTTGTCAGCCTATTACTGTATTAAGTGTGCATAGAAAAATGTGAATCAGTGAAATCGGTATTTCAGGTGTCAAATATGTCTTTTAATGCTCTGTTTTCATTCATGCTATCATGCAGATTAACTTGATTAGCAGACTTTTTTCTTTTAAGTTGTGTGTGCACTCTGAAAGAGTGAACATTCCATCATTTCTTTAGAGTAAGATGTGCAAGGTCTAAACTACTGCAAGAGCCATGGTTTTGGATATTCTTTAGAAAAACTCTTGTCCCTGTCAGTTACCACTTTTAAAAGATTCTGTTTTTTTCTGAGACATGTCTTGGGTCTTAAATAAATCTTTTGCTTGGATAGCTATAGTGTACTTTGTTTGAAATTGCCAGTTTCAGGCTAGATTAATTGCTGACATTTTTCTAATTAAATTGAAACACAAAGATTATCTGTCCCCTTACTACACTTTGGGTTATAATAAGATCTGGGAAAGCTATATATAAAAGTTCTTTAATGATGACAAATTTAGAAAAAAAACCACATCAAAACCAGATAAATCCAGAAACTGCAAATCTTTTGTGTATGTCGACAGAGATGTTAAGTGAATTACCATACCCCCTAAACAGTTTTATAGATTTGCCTAGCCCGAATGTTGATCAAATTTAATGCAATTTAAGCATAGGCATCTCTGTAGTTGTTTAGTAATACTCTCTCAAAATACTTTTCTACGTGAAATTCTTTCAAGATCAAGATATTACTGAAAGAAGATATTTAATGAAAGAAATGGCTATGAAATTAATACAAAGATTAAGTGAAATTATTCATAAAGTAGAAGTTTCTTTTTATACCTAAAAGCCAATAGAATGGAGTCATTCATCAGAGAGTGCAAGCAACATGGAAATCTTTATAGTCCTGAAGAGAGTCAAAAGATTTATATTGTCACTTGTAAGAATGTCTGCCTGCTAAACAGTGCATATTTGTTTACTAATTAGAAATTCAATACAGGTTTACTTATTTTCCTTGCACAGCAGATGGAACAGGATGATCACATCATTTCTATCCCTTAGATATGCTGGTTTCATTGAAAAATGTTATGTACATTTTAATTGTCATACAAAGTAGCTGCATAGTTTCAGGTTTTATATTACCATTATTATTCCCGGTATTGATATCTTATCCTTTGTTTTCTCTTGTAATCCACTGCATTACCAAGATTTTATAT
>JANHFX010003079.1:0-38955 GCA_027560015.1 Chloroceryle amazona | reverse complement strand
GTTCCTTGTACTGTACTCCTTGTGTCTTGCATCCATTTACCTGCACTCGTCATGTTGCTGGCTCCTGGTTAACCTGTTATCCACCAGGACTCCCAGGTCCTTCTCCACGGAGCTGCTTTCCAGCAGGTCACCCCTCACCTGTACTGGTGCAGGGGGCTATTCCTCTCTAGGTGCAGGACCCTACACTTGCCCTTGCTGAACACCATGAGGTTCCTCTCCAGCTTGTCTGGGTCTGGCTGAACAGCACAGCCTCTGGTGTCAGCCACGTCTCCCAGTCTTGTATCATCTACGTTAGCTCACAAATCAGAGAACTGCTTTTCTTTTTGCCATGACCTTCCTGTGGTGTAAGTAACCTGACAAAACTTTGCAGTCTTGTTTGCCTCTCCTAGAACTATTGCACACAGTGCTGTGGAGGGAGTGTTTCATCTGCATGCCATAAAGGCGGCTGAAGTGGGCTTCACGCGTTGTATTCTTGGCTCAGCATGGCTTGAGGTTACCTAGCCAGCAGTCTTTGGTCACTGAAATGGTGCTGCTGGAACTCTGCCTACGCTCTGTTTTGGCTGTTCCTCCTGGATGGCAGAGGAGGAAAACACTTGGTGTTTAAAGTGTAGTTAATAAAGGAGAGGTTGTCAGTGAAAACAGATGCTGTGCTTGCTGTATTGGTCTAGCCGTTTGCTCATCTTGACCATCATCAGACCAGTGGCAAGATGCCTTTGCAGGTGTTTGAGCAGAGAAGGGGGGGTGTGGGGTGTGTGTGCATCTACCCTTCTGTGATCGCTGTGAAGAGGGGGAGCTCTGGGCACACAGTGGAGTTGGTTCCAGGGACTCTGTGGAGGATTCCAGCTTGTGCACCTGACAGTGTGTGAGACTTGGTGTGACACAGAACAGAGGTCAAGCTATTGATTTCACATGATAGAGCTGTCAAATGCTTATGCTGAGTAATGTTTAGCTCTCAAAACCATCCTGCAGTAATCCTCTGTCTCCCCTGAGGATGTGGAGCAGCAGGGATAGGAAAGCAGCAGTTTGTAGCTACGTGTGCAACTGTCTTGAACCCTGCAGAGGCATGCTGTCCCTCTTTCCCCGAAAAAAAGTCTAACTTTCTTTTCCTACAGCCAAAATTTATCATGCTCTGCAGCTTTTAGTGGGCGAAGATTTCTTCTAGGCATAGGTATGTAGAACTGGGCATAGTGGAAAAACAAGATGCCATCAGCTCTGTGAAGAGTGGGAATGATGTGCTCTGCTTTCCAAAGTGTACACTATCACTTTTTTCCTGTAAGGACTTGTAGAGTTAGTTATTTTCACATGTCATTAATTATAAATGCTGATAGTAGTGATGGCAAAGTAAAATTAAGATTTACTGGGCCTCGGTTCTGCAAAGCAGATATGGCTGTTTGTTGGAAGAGCTGTTTCTGTAGTGGATCTGTAGCAGGTGGGATGCTTACCTAAGTGACCTGGGTTTGAATCTCTGTTCTCACAGAACCACATGGGTGTTTTGCATTATTTATTGAGGAAGATGTGTAATTGGGCCTGTTTTTCTATTTCTGTCTCAGAGCAGCACTGCTGCAGTCAGGATAAACTTTCAGAGCTCCAAATGCAAAAAGCAACGCCGGTACTGTTTATAAATCTGTTTATTCAAAGTTTTATTAGGTGCAGTTTATTTGCCTAAATGCCAGGGGGTCACAAATCACATCTGGAAATATTGCTGCCTCTTAAAACATTAGTTTCCTACTTCACTGACTGCGGTGGACACAATCAAAGCATGACACAACTCTCCTCCTTAAAGATATGCTGAGTGAGGATGGCACTAATACTGCTTGTCATTTGATTTATAGGTTCCTTCCTTTACAGGGTTGACAGGAGCAGCTTACCTGAGGTGAGCTCCATCAAGTGGATTTAGAATAAATAACCCTGGTATATATTTGAGAAGCTGTGTTAGAATTGACCATAGCTTTAAACGATAGGCACTTCAGGACAGGGCATTTTATCCTGTACAGACCAGAACACAATGGATTTGATAACCTGTCCTGCTTGCTATGAGAGGATACACAAGGACTTGCTTCTTTCTAAGCTGCTTAGATAAGACAAAGCTGATGGGCTAATTGCCACCTTTATGTTTTGCCACGTGCTGCTGCTCTGGAGTGTTATTGGCTATTGACACTTTATATAAAGAATAAAAAAAATAAAATCTCTTTAAAAGGCTGTCTCTGGAAAAGTACCTGCATGCTCAGGAGGAAGTGACTAGCTGAGACAAACAACTCCATAGGCACCCCTGCAGAGGGAGAAGGTGACTGTAATAGGAGATAATATAAATCATATTAAAAGAAAAATCATTATTTGATTGGGAAGGCACCTGTCCTGCAGAGAAATTTGGCTCCTAGTATCTTTGACCCTGGGAGAGTTTGTCTTGGACCATGGCTGGCTTTTCAGTGCTAGCACTGTGCTTGAGGAGTGAGTCATTCTGGAAGTTGGGAATGCCTTCTGATGGGAACTTTTTTTTTAAATAGTGCTAGATACTTTTCAGCTTGGCTTTCAGCATTCGGCTGAGCCACTGGGGAGACGAAGGGTGTCACGTGAAAGGACTTGGATGGCTTTCTAAGCTTTAATGAAAAAAAAAATCTGAACTTGCAGTTTTGCTGACACTGCCTCATCGTAGGAGACCATTAGAATGATCAAACAGTCTATGAAAGCAAGCTGGAGAAAGAGCTTTTGCTCCATATAATGACAGATCTTGCCTAGGAGCAAAGTGCAGTGTAGAATATGTTCTGCACTTTGCTGTCTGTAACATCTACACATGTTGTGGTGTATGTGAAGATCTAGATCCTGATGGAAAGAAGGGGAGAATACAGTAGAAGGAGAAACTGGAAGAAGGTAGATTTATATTAGAAATTATGAAGAAGCTCTTCCCTCTGAGGGTGGTGAGACACTGGAAAAGGTTGCCCAGGGAAGTTGTGGATCACTGGAAAACATCACTGGATGTGTTCAAGTCCAGGTTGAAGGAGGCCTTGAGCAAACTGGTCTAGTGGGAGATGTCCCTTCTCATGGCAGAGGGCTGGAACTAGATGATGTTGAAGGTCCCTTCCAATCCAACCTGTTCTATAATAACCTCTACTCTGCTCAGTGGTGTTGAAAATGCAGCCAAGCACTATTTAAATTCATCTGCTCAAAAACTGTCACCACCATGTTGTTGTTTCCAACACTGAGATAGTCCTTCAGCTCTTGAAATGGTCACTTGGATAGCCATGCAGATGGGGAACAAACTCTTTGGGGAGAGTGTGACTTCAGCTCTGTTTACTTAACAAAACTCTTCTGGCCTGGGATTTTTTGCTTCCCAAATGTTTGCAATAACTTATTGCATAAATGAATTTTCCCTGTCCTTTCAGAGTGCTGGCTTTTTGTCTGTTTTGTTTTGTTTTTTGTCCATAAACTAGTGGAAATAAGGCAGTGGCTAGATTCTTGCTGGCAGGTTTAAATGCACAATTGGATACTACCTCCCTACCAAAGCAATATCCAAGTAAGATGAGCACTCTAAAATCCCTTGGCTTTAGGGCGCAGTTGTGCAACATGTGGGTGTTCTTATTTTCCATGTATTTTAATAAGTGTTGAGAAGACTTGGTATTTTCCAGGGTTGAACTGCATCTCCACTGAAGTCAGGGCTATCATCTTAAGCTTCCCAGAGGTCACTTGACACTGAACAGTTTTCCTCTTGGTCTGACAGCATCATAAAAAGAAATGGCTTTCTCTGACAAGGGAAGAGAGAAATGGAAGCCACAGGGCCCTGGGAGTCTGGGCTGCTGCTGGCTTGAGGATAACTGCCCAGTTTGTGGGAATTGTGGTAATAAGGCACAAGTAGATAACATAAGAATCATTCCTACACTGGCTCACTTTAATAATTTCTTTGTGCTTGTACAAGAAATGAAAACTGTTGGTTTATCATTTCACCTGAAACTTGACATTTCTGTATGAGCTGGAAAAAATTGCCTTGGAATCTGGATCTTTGTAGAAGAACTGAAGGTGTTGACTACACTGTAGCCAGCATAATGGGATCATACCAGATATTGTGAAGCTGCCCTGCGTAATTGCATGAAAAGAGAATTTTTATCTTCTAAAAGCCATCCCTTGGGGATCACAAGACAGGTTAATTAAGTTACAATGGTTTTAATGTGAATGGATGATGTCAGTCAAGGATGCTGCTAAAAATTGTCTATAAATCCTCTCCAAAATAATTTGGTGTATTTTCTTGTGTCTTCCATTCTACACAGCTTGTTTTATAAATATCTCAAAAGCTGTTGTTCCATCACTGCTCTGTGTTGTGTGTACCTCTCCCAAAGTATGTGGGCTTGATCTGAAGACTGACAGGTCCCAGGGTGCCCTGGGAGGTTGCCAGTGCAGCAATGGGAAGCATGTTGGCACAGTCTGATGTCAGTAACATAGCAGACTCTTAACACGCTTTCAGAGTAGATCTAATGGAAACCACTTCTCGTGCATGTGCAAGTCATTCAGAGCACATGAAGTGGATGGAGTGTCCCTTCCTAGGAGGATAAAGGCAGTGCAGTAGGACAACTGAGGGCATATGCAAAAGGAAAGCTGCTGAACACCCATTATATTATTTTTTTCTTCACTGTTCTATTGGGTATGTTATCATTTAGCTATGTATCTGTTATGCCATCTTTAAGTGAAACCACAATCTCATATGGGGGTCACTGCTTCCTTAATACAAGTCACTAGCACTAAACTAACCCTCTCTAGATAGGGCTAGGAATGTCTGAGGTCATTTGTGAGGCAATGAAATTGGTTCAGCTTCCAGTGTCTGTAAGACAGCTGATAGCAGCTGGCCTAAATTCGTGTAAAGTGCCTCTGTTTTGACATACCTGCATGTTGGGAAGTCCAGCTGAAGATCCTTCTGCAAAAGGCACTTCAATATAGATAGGCTGGCTGTAATGATGGATCTAAAAAACCTTCAGTCGTTGACCAAGTTAACTTAGCTTATGATTTAGTTAACAAGAAGGTTTAATTGACTAGAATACCTCCCTGTGCTGAGATCTGTTTGGGTGGATTTCTCTTGTAAATATTTCCAAGGAAATTAATGGTTTTGTTCTTCCCTTTTAGCTGTATCACAGAGTGCTGTGTTCTTTTTCACAGCTATTGATTGGAATATTTTGGTATCTTTTGATATTCCATTTAGAGCCATTGTAGAAAGATGCTAGAAATAACACTTAAAAAAAAGCGGCTCCATCCTTGCTTTTTCTGAACTGCCTACCCAAGAAAATTTCACATCAGAGCTGTGGCTGACTTGGCTTTGATTTTTAAAGAATAGTGGCAGCTCTAGGCAATAGTCCTTGTCTAAGGAGTTCTGAAAAGGCTAGCAGTTTGTAATCTTCAGAGATCTCCTGTAGTCACCTTGCTCCTGTTATCCTGGTTACCTGACTTTTGACCAAATGGCTCTTTGGGGATTATTTTAGACACAAAAAAGTATCAAGAACTTTTCTGAAAGGCTTCTGAATTTTGTTGATATGGAGCTTAAAAAAAACTCTAATAGAATCATAGAATTGTTTTGGTTGGAAGAGACCTTGAAGATCAAGTCCAACCCTTAACCCAGCACTGCCAGGTCACCACTAAACCATGGCTCTTAGCACCATGCCTTTGACAACCCCTCCAGGGATGGGGACTCCACCACTGCCCTGGGCAGCCTGGGACAGGCCTTGACAACCCTTGCAGGGAAGAAATTCTTCCTCATGTCCAACCTCAACCTCCCCTGGTGCAACCTGGGGTTGTTTCCTCTTGTCTTGTCACTTCTTCCTTGGGAGAAGAGACCAACCCCACCTGGTTCCAACCTCCTTCCAGGGAGTTGTTGAGAGTGAGGAGGTCTCCCCTGAGCCTCCTTTTCTCCAGGCTCAACAACCACAGGTCCCTCAGCTGCTTCTCACAAGACTTGTGCTCTAGAACCTTCCCCAGCTTTGTTGTCCTTCTCTGGACAACAGAGGGGCTCCAGCCCCTCAATGTCCTTCTTGGAGTGAGGGGCCAGAAACTGAACTCAGGATTTGAGGTGTGGCCTGCCCAGGCATACATTCCCTGCCCTAGTCCTGCTGGCCACACTAGTGCTGATCCAAGGCAGAACACTTGTTATGGTTGAGATGACTGCACTTGCACGGGGAGGTGATGAAACTGCTGCTGTGTGTGTGCGCACGTGCGTCTAGGGGGTAAGTCCTGATCTCCATTTCCATCTGCCCTGTAGTTTTCCCGTAGATGGTGGCTGGCATGCAATGGGAGTATCTGTTGGAAAATCACAATCTCCTAGAGAGCAGAGGAGGTCTGTCAGCACTACAGAATGACCAGGTGGCATTTAAATATACTCAGGTAAATTAAACTCTGAAGATGGTTCTGAGTATTCTGGAAATAAATATCTGCATTCCCCCTGCTCCTTCCCGTGAAGGTGTTCATGTTCTATTTTAGACCTATTCATGGAGACAATAAATCAACCTTTGATTAGTGGAATGGTACAAGAAACTTTTATTCCTCTAATACCTGAAAACTCAGCTGGTTTCATCTAGCCCTAGCTGACTCTCATGATAGTAGAGTTGTCTGCATTTAGCAGTTGGGACATAGGATGTCTTGGGTGTCAAATGGCATGGAAATGAATTTGTGAGAATTCATTGGGACTTTGTCTTCAGAGCCTTCACTGTCGAAGCAGGTGCCTATTGTCATGGAAGGCATTCCTTTATGTGGAAAACATGTCTACACTCATTATAGAAAAAAATAGCTTTAATAATAGAAGTGATGCTTTCATGCATCTCCTGCCTGATGTTATAGAATGGAGGATAGTTAGGGCTCACAGCAGGGAGTGAGATAAATTCAGAGACTACTTCTTGTCTGAAATACAGATGCCCTGATGAGATAATAAAATAGTGTGGGTTTATTGTACAGCAAAGCTAGGAAGTTGTGTGATGTAAAAATAGTTATAAGAGATGCGAACAAAGGGGAGATGTCATCTTTGCTCATCAGAGTTTAGATTTGAGGAAAAAAAAAAAAAACAACAAAACCCTGCACGATCTCACCCAAACCCGCTGAATTGTGGTTTGGGTTTTTGTTGCGATTGAAATATTTCTCTTAGTGGCACCATCATCTCAGCCCTCCTCCAAGGGAAAATGCATTTCTTACAGTGCTGGTAGAGTGCACAGGTCTCATCTCACTTTGCGTGTGGGAGAAGCAGCACAGGCTTCAGGTATGCTCCCTAGAGCAGGAGGGTCCATGCTTAGGTGTAGAATAGGAGCCATGCGACCTCCTATATTTTTCTCCCTTATAGTTCTGTCTGCATGTCCTTCCTGAAAATCTGTAACTTGAGGATAAATAAATCAAAACAGTGATGTGTAATTGTCAGCTTTAGAGACAATTGTAGCAAGGGTGGTGTGGACCTTGAGCAATGAGTGATTCTGTTGCCTCCCCCTGGATTTTTCCATCCACTCTCTGAGCAGTGTTTCCTGCAAGGTGGGCTTTGGGAAAGCCTCTGGAGGTGGAAGAGAAGCGTTCTAGAGCAGCTCTGTTCTGTTAATGAACAGCATCGTGCCGCAGGTTCTGCGGTTGTGCGTTTGCAAAGTACAAGGGTGGTGGTGCTTGCGAAGGTTCAGTAGTGGAGTAGATTTTTCTAGATGCATATCCAAATTAGTAGTTGAAGAGGCAGGTGATTCTTTGAAGCAGAAATTGATTTATAAAAGGTCTTACGAAGAAGAAATTACTTGACAAGATGTTGCAAGAGGCTGTAGCATACATTTCCTATTTTTGCACATCTGCAAACTGAAATAATTTTGTCCTGCAGTTTGGAAGTCTCGCATTTCTTGCTATACCATCCCTGAAGAAGACAGAGAGGGGCTGTGTTTTCATTCATAGGCCACATAGGACCAAATGTTTTGGGAGCAGCTTCAATAAAACTTTTTCCTTTGCTGGTTGCTATGAGCTTATGAGTTTATTTTTGTCCATACTTAGGAGCCCTGCCACCTCCACAAACTAAAAGCACGGCTTGCTGCTATCAAAATGCAAGTGAAATTGTGCAGGTGAGGCTAGCAGTGGATCTCCCGGCACTCTACGTAACTTAAAGTTCAGCGGCAGT
The DNA here is from genome assembly GCA_027560015.1 of Chloroceryle amazona. Lineage (NCBI taxonomy): Eukaryota > Metazoa > Chordata > Aves > Coraciiformes > Cerylidae > Chloroceryle > Chloroceryle amazona. Next base: position 30,854 of record JANHFX010003079.1, on the reverse strand, counting down.
GGCGCGCTCGTGACCACGCACAAGCGCTGAAAACAGTTTGTGAGCAAGGCTGTGGTGCTGGGGTGATTTCGCCTACAGTGCTGCTCAGATGTGTGTTGCTTGTCAGGTGACCTTCAAGCTAAAATACACAAGGTTTTTCCCTCTCCTTGCACGATATTAACATCATTCTGCCGTAAATGAAATGGTCTGTCACAAGCGTATTGGCTGCTGTCTTTAGGGAGATTATATAGCAGGGCCTTGGAGAAAGAGTGAGGGCACGAGTGTGTTTGTTTTTCCCTCTGTTTTTTTAAATCCTTAGAATAGCCAGAAATGATCTCATCGTGGAGCATATGCATTTTTCTTCAGCTCATTGATTCTGTGAATATGAATTTTCCACTCTTCATAGTGGTACTACAGCTGACTAAAGAGACACTTTTTTTTTCCTTCTTGTGAAGAAAGATGAAAAGCATTCTGTATTTTTTTTCCTGCCTCCAAAGTTACTTTTTGCTTGTGTAGCATCTAAAATGTGGTTGACATTTACCCATTTATCAGTGTCCTGTTGCCAGTCTCCCTGGGTGTTCATAAAACTAAGTACATAACAGGGTGTTAGATAAATACACTGAGCAGAACGTGCCTCTAAGAAACAACCAAGTTTAAGTTCTAAAAATGTAGTTTTGTGCATTTTCAGCAGCTTCTTCTTTTTGTGTTTTGCTGTTCTTGTCTCTGAGGTGCTGAGCATCCTTGCAGGGAGATGCTGCTTAGTGCTTCCAGGTAGAAACTTAGCGCATCATAACACACTGTTTTATTGCCCACTTCCCTTCCATAGGAAGAGGCTTTAGCTGTGGTAAATTGCTTAATTCTCAACGTGGGTGCTCGTTGTTCAAAACATTGTACTTCAGTTAAATGAGGGGAGGACGCCAGGAGAGAGTGAGTCCTAGATATAGACAGTCCCTGCAGGTTCGTGCGTTTGGCTTTTGTAGGTGGGTAGTAGTCTGGTGGGCTGTATTTGCTGTACACACAAGCTCTGCCTAGGTCTTCAGGTTTGTTCCTTCTTGAGCCTTTTCTGTCTTCAGTGCAGAAGTGATAGATGATGTTTTTCTTGAAGACTGAGATTCTGGACTAGAGGGGAAATGCTGAGGGGGAAAAAAGTGCCCTTTTTAAATGCAACAGCCTCCTTGCCTGCATTGCTTTATGTGGTTGTTCAAGTTCTGATTGCACCCCTGCCCTTCCTGTGGCACTCTGCTGCAGTTGGAAGATGGATGAGGAGTTACACTTTCAGTTCCCCTCCATTTAACTGCTCAGGTGCCCCATCACAGCTGCCTTCCTGCATAGAGAGAGGTGCTGAGCTGTGCCCTTTGAGTAGGGGTACCCTGGGTACCTCTGCAACGAACTCTTCAGCCCCAGGAAATTCAGTGGGCAAGTTCAGGCATCAAGTGTGATGTAGCTGCCAGCTTGGGCTGGACATTGAAGTTCTCCTGAGCTGGAGAAGCAGAGTCAAACTCCTGATGTTAACATTCCTGTTTCCAAAAATTTATAACAGCAGGTGGTGTGCAGGGGTGGGAAATCTTGACTTCTGGGTTTGCATTTGCTGAAAATTTAAGTTATTCCAGAAATTTAAACCCTTACCGATTGGGCATATTTAGCATCTTCACTTAGTTGAAATGGACATCTGTCTCAAATAAATAGAATTAAATGCAGAATGAATTAACTGCAGATTACAGCAGAGTACTCCCCGAGAAAGCAGCTACTGATGCAATCCCATGGACTCGCGTTGCCATGCTCTGCTTGGAGCTGAGCACAGTCTAAGGCACGACTCTTTCCCTGGCCTGGGGCTTCTGGTGTGGGGCTGGGGCTGATGAAACAGCAGCTGTAGAAAAAGTAATCCTTGTTCAGTTATCCTGATGAAAAAAGGGGCTTCTGAGGGGAGCATGAACATTCAAGGGAAAGGAAAATCTCCAGGAACTTCCTGTTTAGTCTAAAGATTGTGGTGTGTAAATTGTTTGTTGTTGTTGGGTTTTTTGTGTGTATGGTGGTTGTGTTTGGTTTTTTTTGTAGGGGTGGGGTGTTTTGGTTAGTTTTTGTTTTTTTTTTTTGGTGGTGGGTTTTGTTTGGTTTTTTGTTGTTGAAAACCCTGTTGGTGTCTCAAAATTTAAGTGCTCTGCCCACCAATCTCAATTTCTGAATATAATTAAAACACCCTGATTTCTCAAGCTTGATTATTTTAAGTTTTTAAAGGAAAAGACATTTGTTAAAAGGGGGGGAAAAACAATCAACCAACCCTGTGTTTGTTCTTTCCCGTAGCCTTTGTAATTAGTTCTGCTTCTTAGTGCTACATGTGGATAGAAGATTTTCTATTGATAGATACACCAGACAAAAGATAATTAGTTCTGTTTCACGAGACACTGTAACACATCACAAACATTTTATTCTGCAGTAATAGCTACAGTAAGAAGCATTTGGCTGCAGTAGAAAAGCAGAATGATTTCTGTGGGAATAACTCACAATATTGATGCATCTCTGGATCGTGCTTGCACTTAGGTAAATACCGGCCACGGTGAGAAACTGCTCTTTGTTTAGAAAGCTGGATCAGTGCACGGGATCTTGAAGGGTTAATGGGTTTTGGCTAATTTTGCAAAGTCCATCTACGCTATATAAATATGCAGAGCACCACGCAATGAATTTTTGCATCATTTTGGGTGGGTGATTCGTTGCAGTCTCAAATCACTCGACTGCTTGTTCAACACTATCTCTTCTATACGCTAATTTTCTTGTATTCTGTGGATTTTCTTTCTTTGGCTCTCAAAGTATTGTAATTAATTCTGGGAGCAAATTTCCATATGGAAAATTTATGAGGTAGGACTGTAAAAACATATTGGTGTATCCACTGGTGTTGCCTGCTGTAGTACACTAAGAACTGGGGGAGCTACTGACAAAAATATTCCGCTCTGTTCTCGTAAACCTGTACCTCCCTGCAGTCCCTTTATGGCTGTAAATGCAATGCAGAGCGAAGGCTCTAATTTCAAAGCATCAGGGGAACCCCCAACACGTACGCAGAGAGCAGAGCCTTGAAAATGAGACTGCGGAACTGCCTCACGCTTCTGATGCTTAATGTGGGAGTTCCCTGCAGCAGAGGTAATTCCCCAGTGGAGCCGTTGCTGACGGCGTTGAGAGGAAGGAAGGAGAAGAGATGGAGATTCAGCTTAACTTAATTTCAAAGCTTTTTTTTTTTATTACGCCTTATCAAAATCTGTTTGGCAAAGGCATCTTGTTTCCAGGGGAGCTGGGATTCCTTGTACCACATCGCTCTTCCCCCACCTTCCTGCTTAGTATGCAGGGAGCATCATCCAGCAAGGGTATCTCCCATCGTCTCTCCCCTCCGGCTTCTGCTCTGCAATGCAAGCAGCAGTGGACACCGGCAGCCCCTCCTGCTGATGCTCCACTAATAACCTTCAAGCTCCTGCCGCAAGGTTGTTTGCAGGATTGGCTGAGAGATATAATTTAATTTCCCATGTTGGGTTCTCCTAGGTGCCCTTTGTCTCTCAAGCAAGCCCCCTTTTAAATAATAGAAAAAGAGGGGATTACACTTTCCTGTTAGGGTGTAAAATGTTACTGCTGGAGTAGCAGAATTAGTACTAGGAAGCCTGCTGCTAACAAGTAGCTTACCTTTCGGAAAATAGGGAAATACGTGTGCGATAAGGAGATGGGAACAGATGGGCTCAGCGTGTTTGGTTTGATCAGTGAATTTGGAAACAATGCGATTTCAGCACTCTTGTCCCAGACCGTTAATTATCCTGGGGATCTGTAGAGCAAGGAGAGAAGGGAGGCATTTAATCATTGCTTCCTCCATGGTGCACATTAAATGGAAATCCCTTTGTTTGCATTTGTCACGCTGTTCAAGTGTTCTTCATTTTGAGATGCGAACCTCGCTGTGTGACTTGGCAGGTCAAAGCAATTCTAACATGTAGGGATTTCCTGGAACAGCTGCTTTTGGTATCATCTCGCTCTTCAAAGCGACTTAAATATTTTGACCTGTAGGCAATGCAAGAGGCAAAAAAGGTCACTGTTAATTAGATTATTGCCCGTCTGCACATTAACATCCTTGTCTCTGTTGGAGAGATTAGATAATCTTTCCGTGGCCCTTTGTTTAGCTGGGCTTCAGTTCTATTCTCTGCTGACAAAATGTGATTGTATTTGATTTTAGAGTACCTGAATCACAAATCTCAGTGGGAAATAGATTGTAGGAATGAGCGTGCTGGAGCTCTGGCCCAGGCTGCCCAGAGAGGTTGTGGAGTCTCCTCCTCTGGAGAGATTCCAAACCTGCCTGGAGAATGAGATCCTGGGTACCCTGCTGTGAGTGACCCTGCTGGAGCAGGGGGGCTGGACCAGATGATGTTCAGAGGTCCCTTCCAACAGCCACCATGCTGTGTGATTCTGTGTATGAACCAGTATCACTTATGCATCTGCACTAAAAAAAAAAGGACTTAGAACTGTCAGAATTAGTGTGAGACTGCTGTCAAATGAACCTTATATAGAAAAGAGTGAGATTTTAGTTCAGATTGTCTGCATGTGAATTTTCAGGTGTTCTGATTATCAGCCAGCAGATTTAGCAGTCTTTCAAATCCCACTTTATTCTTTTCCTGAAGGTGCTGAGTCTCAGCATCTTGGATGCCTTCTACCTTTCCTCGCTATTATAAAGGACGTAACCGCGATGTTAGCTGGGGTTTGGATGGGCTTTGGGAGACGGCTGAAATGGCCCAGGACTGATCTCTTCAGTAGAATTTCAGTAAAATTTCAGGTACCAGTACTTTGGTTCCCCTGAAAGACAGGTGCTTTGCATTTTGCACCCACTGAGGGGTAGGAAATTGGGCTGGGGGAAGAGGGTCAATTGTAGATAATTCTAACCCTGAATTTGGAGCAAGGAGCGAGCTCAAGGGGCTGCTCCTTCACTTCTGTGCTGCTTAATGTGGATTTCATTTTGATTAGAAGATTGAAGCATTGACAAACCCTCCTTCTTCTAAGGGAAAGTTTAAATTAGATGCTGGCAGAAAATATGTGCATCTTTCTGAAGAAAGATGAATTTGGCTGTGAAGTTGGATTCTTATGAAGTGATGTTGGGGTTGATGAGAACACATAAGCTTTTCTCTGTGTGCCTTGGAGTGCTGATGTATCACCTGAACTCCAGAGTGAGTTTGAACCCCCCTACATTAATAGTGGAGCTTTTATTGAAATGAATGTTTGTAGTTGATGAATAGAGTGGCTTGCTCCAAGTGACGAGGAAGTGAAGGTCTGACCCAGCCATGTGGCAATGTCCTTGTGGGGCTAAAAGTTACTTCTGTGCTTTTATGGAAGCAAAATTAGAAAATTCATCTGAGGAACTCACATCCTTCCTTAATGGTGAACAGGATACTTCTGAATCCTCAATGCACTATTGAAAGCTTTAATTTTTCTCAGTTTTATTCGGTTGAAGCCATCAAAGCTTCAGCTGCCACTTCTGGCAATGTTTGTGTGTTTTTCACAGGAGAACAGGGCTGGCCAACAAGTGCTGCAGTACTTAATAAGGTTCAACTTCCACTAATACTAGCCTTAAATCCTATTTAGAAAGAAAAGGTCAGCCCCAGATGCGAGCAGGGATGATGGGGTGTTTCTCGTCTTCTGGTTGCAAATGCCCCAAGCGGGAAAAATGGAGGTCACATGCCTGGGCAGCAAGCTGCATCACTTCTCGTATCTAGCTGATAACTGTCTCTGCAGAAACAAAAATGATAGAGCTTCAGTAGACAAGAGATAAGAGTGTGGTCACAGGCAGTCTCTTTCAGCAGCAGCACAGTCAGGGTCTCCTTAATTAAGGTAAAGCAACAGATCACTCTCCAGTAGTCAAGAGGCTTCATCCAAATAGTGAATTAAGGTCTATTTTTATATTAGCAACACTTGGGACTCATGTAACCTGTGTTGTATTTTTTTGTTTGTTTGGGTTTGTGTGGGTTTGGGGTTTTTTTGGTTGTTTTTTGTTTGTTTGTTGTTTTTTTTTTTCATCATCTGGCTCAGGAAAGCTTCCTCCCTAAAGCTTCTTTGCCGGTAAAATGTTGTGCAGACACTCAAGACCAGGGTGAGATGGATGGTGCGTGCTGCCAGCTGCTGGGGAATGTGTTGGCAAGCAGGCAGCAGAGACTGGGAAAGGGATGCAGGGGATACGTCAATGTCAAAACTTAGTCTTGTTTAAAATGCAGCCCCAGGAGGGAGGTGAAGTGCTGGTTCCCAAGATTCCCTGTTGGCTGCAACATTAGGTGGGATTCTGGGTTAAATTTGCTTATCTCACAGAACACCAAGGTAAGTGTCTTGGAAATTAATGTGAAGGGTGAAGAACTGTGGGTTGAGTAGATTTAAGCAAGATCAAATTGACAGAGATATTTGGCAGAGTAAAAAGTACCAAATGACGAATATTTCCCCCAGGCAGAGTTAGGTGGTGCTGACACAGGCTGAGGCTTTGGTCTCTAATGTTTAGAAGGCACATAAAACCTTGTCGCACAGAAGCAGTGCTGCTGGCGTGGCTGCCATCCACCAGCAACATCAGGAAAGGTTTGTGGTTTCTCTCGAAAGTGAAGCTGTTGTTGCTGTATTTCTTAATCTGGGAGCAGGAGGGACAAAGAGCAGGACTAGGGATGGAGACCTCTTGAGGGTGGGAGTCTGGTTCTGATCCTTGCACCAGCTGTCTGGGTGTTCTTGCAAACAGTTTCATTGAAAAAAAACAAGTGTTGCCAGCATGTTGACAGAGCTGGCTTGGTTCTGGAGATACTTGCAAGAAATGCTTCACTGCAGCCATTCACGTGTGGTGCTTTGAGCCTTTTGGAGAGTCTGAGGCCATCTTATACTTCGGATTTTTTCCATAGTGTAGCCATTGGGCTGATATTTTTTCCAGGATGCAAGGCCCTGTGTGTTTAAAAAACAAAAATCAACAAAACCCCAAGGAATTTCAACTTTGTTCACAGACAGCATCTAAACAAAGTTGTCTTCAGGTGAATGCCTGAACTGCTACCGGGTTTATTCAGTCTCTGCTGTTGGAGCCGCCCATGCTGTAAATGGGATGCTCATGGGACTGGGCAGGAACATGCCTGCCCTTCGTACTGGGGCCAGTGAAAGGACAGGTCATGAATTTTTGTGTACAGTGCTGTTTATGAAGCTAGACCATTTAAACATTTTTGCCTAACTCTTCTATGCTGAGATGAAAAAAAAGTGATATTCAGTATGTAGAAACACCATTACATAACTAATATATTAAAAAAATAAAAAAAATCTCTCAAATCCTCAGTCTTGCTTGTTCACAAGCTTGTGTTTCTCAGTCCACTCACAGAGAGCTTTATACCACTGATGACTGTAGCTACAGTAAAGCTTTTGAAGCCATGTCTCTTGACAGGATCTGAAACCATTTTAATGGACCTGTCAGTTCAGTGCCAAGTTGTGAGGAAAATGGGTTATTTGAGTAACCTTAACCCTGCGGGTCAGCGTTGCCTGGGTGAGCGGGGCTGCTGAGCTGGCCGGCAGCACACAAGGGCAGGCTCCTTGTGCTTCCCTTGATGCAGCCAGCACAGGCAGAAGCTCACCCTGGACAACATCTCACCAGGGCACAGCTTAGGGCCGGGGAAGCCTCTGCTTTGTGCATGCACTGCTTGTCCTCGCTGAAATAAACCAAGCATTGGGCATTCAGTATGAATGAAATCGGAGCGGTGAGTCATTCCCCTGAGAAAGACCTTGCTCAAAATCCTAACACAGAAATTGTTTTCTCTTTGGGCTTCTGCTTGCAGCTCTTCACGTGCTGGTAGCAGGGAGGAGGTAGGCTTGAGTGGAAACAGTTCTCCTTCCAGTTATTGGCCTCCCTGGCAGGAAAGGCAATCACAGAGCCCTAAGCATTGCTGGGATTCCCTGCTCTTTATTTATTGATAGGTCTCGAGCACTGCTGAAAGCAACCAAAAGGTGCAAGTACTGGACATATGGAGCAACATGCAGCTTGCTGTGAGCAAAGCATGGAGTGGTCAGCTTTGAAATTTCCCCCCCTTAATGCTGATGTGGTCAGCATAATATCACCACCTTCTAAATCATTCTTTTAGCATGACTGCTGGCAGATTTTGCACAGGTTTCTCATACAGATTGACTTCAAAGCCACTGTCTGAAGTGTGGGATAGATGGGATAAATGGATCTACTGAAAGATGTCGGCTTATTTGTTAAAATTTGGGAGGGTACCACGTAGAAAGAGATGATTTCTGTGAAATTAAATGGGCAATAACTTATTTTTTTCCTCACTTGAAAGAGAATTCCTCTGCCGGAGTGATGGGGAGCTTTTATTTATTCCCATCTAGCCTTGGGCACTTCAACTCTTTTTTTTTTTTTTTTTTTTTGGGGTCACAAGGCAGTTAAAGCCAAATGCGAGATAATCAGAAGTCAGGTTTTAGACTTTGAGTATTTTGTAATAAGGTCTATTTTTGTGGATGTAAACTTTAACAGACCTATTTCTTGATTGAAAATAAGCATAAGTAGTCTTAAGTGAGACAAAGTCTGTTTTAATTACTATATTCTCATAAACCTTAAAATGTTAATGTTTTGAAGGGAAGCTGCTTTTAAAATAGAAGCTGGGAGTAGGGATCATATCTCATCCTTAAGATCACTTTCCAGTCTAGAAAAAGTCAGAATTGCATATACCATATTGAATATATCTCCTGTACCTGCATCAGGAAATGCAGATATTCCGTAGTGCTTTTCATGTGCTTTTCATCTGTCTTGTGCAAGAAAACTTTGCCCCCTTTTTTTTTTGCTGGTGTGTGAAAGTAAAATGTCAATAATAAACAGGTTCAACTCTCTAAATATCGGGGGCATATTGGATAAAATTTTTAGAGCTTTAGGCATTTAAAAGGCAAAGAGGTTTACTTACATCCATTTTTGCTGCTTTTCAATTCCCTTGGAAGACAGACATCAGACTTCCCACGTTTCTTCGGCAAGTTTCAAAAGAACCTGGTTGTGGGTTTTTTTTGGTCTGCTTATTATTGCAGTTAGCAGTAGCTTCACATTTCTTAACCTAAATGCTATGAATAAGGTGTGTTTAGAGTATTGATCTATCTAGTATCCTTAAGGCAGCCACATAGGATGTGGATATTTGTTTCAACTCTCAGTTGAAGTCTTAAGAAGTCTTGCTCGGTAAATCTCTTGGGTTTAAATATATCCAAAAGTGTATGAATTACAGAGCTATTGACATGCTGTGTCTTTTTGGAGATAATCAGTGCACTACTAAACCAGGAGCAGCAATTACAGTCCAACAGAGTACAGGTAAACCTCCTGTCACTGGGCCTGTGTGGCATTTCAGGAAAATGAAGTGGAAATGGTGAATGTGTTTAGGGATGACTATTTTCAGTGAGTTTTCCTGCTGGGTGACTCAACTTATTGAAGCTAGAGGTTCCCAAAATTCCTTGATCTTGAAGTCTTATATCCCCAAACTATTTTTTGTATTGCAGTATCACTAAACTAATGACAAAGCTTTTGCCAGGCTTGATTAAATCTGCTAAGATTTACTTTTTCCTTAGGTTAGTTGTAGCCACTTTTAACTTTCTGCTCTTGAGTGTTTAATCTTTGAGAACTCCAGACAGAACTTTGACCAAACATCAATGGCTGCTCCCAAACTCCTATGCTGAAGCTTTATCCCTCTTCCCTTTTGTGCTTTTCACACCAAAACTTGTTTTTGCTTTTATCGTGCTTGTGCCTTTGAATGTAACGGAATTCACGTAGATTGGAGTTTTTTCATTTTCCAGATATAACTCTGCTCTGAAGTACCAGGGACTGAAGAGCAAGGTGGGGCTAAAATGTCATAATTTGGAACTTACTTTAAGAAAAAAGACTACACAATCACAGAACAGTAGAGGTTGGAAGGGACCTCTGGAGATCATCTAATTCAGCTCCCCTGCTTCAGCAGGGTGCCCAGGTTTGCATTGTCCAGGCAGGTTTGGAATCTCTCCAGAGGAGACTCCACAACTGGGCCAGGCTGACAGCCTCACAGGAAAGAGGTTTTTTCCTCCTGTTCAGATGGAACCTCCCAGGTTACAACTTGTGCCTGTTGCCCCTTGTCCTGTTGCTGGACACCACTGAGAAGAGATTGGCCCCTTCTACTTGACATCCAACCTTTGGCTATTGATCAGTGTTGACCAGATCCTCTCTCAGTTGTCTTCAGGCTAAACAGGGTTCTCAGCCTTTCCTTGTCACAGAGATGCTCCAGTCCCCTCAACATCTACATAGCCTCTGCTGGACTCTCTCCAGTAGCCCCTTCTCTTGAACTGGGGAGCGCAGAACTGGACACAATACTCCAGATGTGGCCTCACTAGGATGGAGGGGAAGACAACCTCCCTTGACCTCTGGCCACACTTTCCTTAATACACGCTATGACACCACTGGACTTCCTGGCCATGAGGACACATTGTTTGCCCATGATAAATCTCTTGTCCACCAGGTCTCCCAGGTCCTTCTCTGTGGAGCTGCTTTTCAGCAGGCAAACCCCTCACCGGTACTGGTATGTGGGGTTATTCCTGTCTAGGTGCAGGACCCTGCACTTTCACCTGATGAACTTCATGAGGTTCCCTTCCCCCCAACTCTCCAGCCTGTCCCAGTCTCGCTGAATGGTAGGACAGCTCTGGTGCCTCAGCCACTCCTTCCAGTTTTGTATAATTAGCAAACTGGTTGAGGGTATGCTCTGTCCCTTCATCCAGGTCATTGATGATCATGATATACAAAACCAGACCCACTCCCTGGGGATCACTGTCAGCTACAGGCCTCCAACTGGCCTCTGCACTACTTATCACAACCCTCTGAGCTCTGTCCTTCAACCAGTTCTTAATCCACCACATTTTCACTCATCTGACTCACACTCCCTAAGCTTACCTATGATGATGTCGAGAGACAGTGAAAAGCCTTGCTGATAAGCTGTAGTGAACATATTTTTCTCTCCCCTTCTCGAATGTGGGCTGGGAGTTACTGTGAAGTTCCTCACAGGTGTAGGTCTTTCAGGAAAAAGACCAAGTCTTGACAGCACCATAATTACCTCCTGGGCAGGGATCAGGCTGGGTTCTGTCTTTGCACAAGTTCTACTCTTTTTCTCCTGTGGATGCTGAGAAATACCTCCCTTAAAGTTCAAATGGCAATTCAGAATATTTTCCCAGATTTTAAAAGTTGCTCGGCTAACTGCACCCAATCCTGTTTTGAAACAAATGGCATGGAAATAATAGAGTTCATAACTGGTTTAAGTGATTTGCCTTGGCCTCATCAGACGGCAGTTCTGTTGTGGTACCTGTTATGGTCCCTGTAATGGCTGGATAGTGCAGTGGTGAGGTTAAATGAGGTGGGCAAATGCAGGTTAAATGGACTGTTTATATGTTCTCCAGGCTCTAATTTTACTACAGCTAAAACAGGGTGGGGGGAGGAGGATGATGCTTTCCCAAAGCAACACCTGAAATAATACCTTCACAAGAAGAATTATTAACTTCAGGTTTTCTCTTTAATGCATCTCTCAAGCTACAAGGAAGAAATGAACTTGCTAAGTGGCATTTCCATGGTAAACCTGTGTTGGTGAAATGACACCACCCTTAAGGGGTGAGAGAAAAAGGTGATCCCTACTGGAGGGGGATTATGGCCTCAGCAAAGACTAAACTCTCCAGGGGAAGTGAGTAGAAAATTCCTGTTAGTTCTCAGGATGTGATCCTCTTACCTCTGGTTATGGGATGGGAGAGTGTGAGCACCTAGTGCTGAAACACATCCTGGTATACTTTTGGAAATCTTTGCTCAAAACACCCTGCCAGCTTGAGCCTTGCTGTAATGCAAGCATACGCTTACAGCCTGCTGCCCTCCCCTAGTGTCCTTGGGTGAAATGCAGGCTGGCAGCTAAATCCTGAATGTTTAACAGAAAAAATTGCTCTAAAATATTCAGTAATTGGGTCAAATGGCTTTTGCTCTCCAGTTTAATCAACTGGTTTAAACCCACTGCAGGTAATAGACTGAAGTGAATATTTTGCATGTTCCCTCTTTTGCATTATTCATCACCTATTGTTTCTGTTCTCATCTTGAGAAATGAATGACCTCTGTTTTCACTAGTTAAGTTTGATTTATTCTTTCTTCAGCCTGTGTAATACTTAATTCCCAGACAGATTTGGAAGATAACTGCTGGAAGACACGAAGTGTAGGAACACATTGATCTGGCATCCACTGATGCATCAAAATGACAGCACCCATTTCAGGGGTAAGCAGACCAAGAAGTACTTGTGTTTTGAGGATTTTTAAGTCATCTCTTCCACAAAGCAATTATTATTGCTTTTTTTTTCTGGCAATATTAGAAAACCAGTTCCTTTTAATCTTGATGACTCATCTACTCTTTGGAACTATAAGACACTCTAAAACTCTAAGACTACACGTTTTGGCAGTAGAACTGTTTTAAGAAGTTTGTCCCTGCAGTTCATCCTACTTAGCACAGCAGTTGCAACCTGTATGCCCTGTACTATAGCCTGAGGGGCTGTGCTCCAAGGAGTGCCACATGTAGAGGTTAAACCTAAATCATAGAGAGCAGAGCACAAGAATATTGTGGGGTTTAACTTCAGTAAAAAATGTCCTAGCAGCGTACCCTTGTATAGTGGGTAGCAGGAAGGCTAAAAGTGAATGAGGATTTGGGGGGAATAAAGTAAGTGCTGGTAGCACTGAGAATTTTACAGGGAGCAAGGTAAAACATAAAAATGGTGGTTTGGAGCTGGATAGTGTATTTTGACCTATGTACTTCCTACTCTCTGACTTGGACGATCTATTTGTGCTTGATGTCTCTGTCAAATCCTTCCTAAGGAGGAGTAAAGTTTATTGACTAGAGGAAGAACACTTGCTGTGTGCAGGTACACTGATAAATCTCTTGCTTTTTTACCTGAATTACCTCTTTTGCTTCTTTACTACCTGAAATCTTCATTTGAAAGAACTCAATGAGTAGTTTAAGTGCTCTACAAGAGAGGGTTGTAGAGAGGAAGGTGGTGACTGGAGAGATTGACGCAGCTAGTTTACACTTGTTAGTTACTTTACATGGGAAAAAAAATTGTTTTCAATTCAGAGATCACACTTGAGTGGGTCCTTATGCAGGAGGATGAAGAGCGTGAGCGAAGAGGCACTGCAGAACAGTTCCCTATTTATCCGTTTTCAGCAAGTCTTCGCCAATAATTTTGTGATTAATCAAACTATTGATGTACATCACAAAGAGGTGATCTCATGGATAAACTTGCTTAGAAAGTACTTTCTCAACTATTGTAACAAATTTAGTCAAGCACTGAAACACTTCAATTTCTTTTTTTTTCTTGTTTCCTTGCCAGAAATATTTTAGCTGTATTAAATATCCTTGGATATCTTTGTATGAGCCAGTAATAACTTCTCTTGTGTCTGTGAGCCAAGAAGCTAATGAAGGTTGCACAGTTCAGTAAAATATTTTTCTCAGCTTTGCTGCCATAAGGAAATGGTTGTGGAAGTTTCTCTGGATTGTCATAAAGGGCAATGAGCAGTGCAATGACAGGAGGCAAGGACACCTGAAGAGGGTGGGCATTAGGAAAGCCTGTCAGGAGCACCATACTGTGTGCAATACTGGGGTTTGGCGGTTCACTGTGGGACATACTGGGCTGATAACACAGTACTGTCCAGATGACTGACAACTTGGGATGGTGAAAGCAGGTACTGGTTTCCTTCCTCTGGTAAAGTTGACTTGCTATTCTAAAGTCATAGTCAGAGAGCAGTTTGGGTTGAAAGGGACTTTAAAGATCATCTGGTTCCAATGCCCCTTCCGTGGGCAGGGACACCCCCTCCCCCCGACCAGGTTGCTCAAAACCCCACCCAGTCTGGTCTTGAACACTTCCAGTGGCGGAGTATCTACAGTTTCCCTGGGCACCCTGTTCCAGGGTCTTGCCACCCTCAGAGTGAATAAGTTCTTCCTAATTTCTAATCTAAATCTCCCCTCTTCCACTTTGAAGCCATTAGCCCTCATCCTATCTCTACTTGGCCTTGTTAAAGCCCCAGCTTTCTTGAAGGCTGCAGTAAGGTTTTCCCAGAGCCTTCTCTTCTCCAGGCTGAACAACCCCAGCTCTCCCAGCAGAGGGGTTCCAGCCCTTGAATCATCTCCATGGCCTGTGTCTGGCCTTGCTCCATCAGGTTGTCCTTGTGTTGTAGGCTCCAGAGCTGGACACAGTACTCCAGGTGGGGTCTCACAAGAGTGGAGAAATCAATATTAAAATACTGTTAGAGTAAATAAAATATTAAAATACTGTATAGCTGGTGTCTGGGAAGAGGAAACTCTTAACATGAATAAAATAGTTGGTGAGGCTGTCAGAGGACAGCCTGCTGGACGAGGAGGTTTTCACTGGCTGAGCATGTTCAAATGTGCCAGAAATATTGAAGCTGATTATTCAGGATCTGTTGTCTGCTCCCAAAGGGTTTTGCTCCTTGTCTCTCATACTACCTTCATACTCCTGAGTGATGGTGTGGGTCTGCTTCCTTCTACATGCTTCAGCACCATGAATTTGTTTCTGGAGAACTGCAGCTGAGCTACTGCTTCTGATGGAGCAGTATGGAAAATTCTTTTTCACTGTTTTATTCTCCCAACAGCTTTTTTTTTTTTAAAAAAAAAGGGCAAAACAAACAATGGGCCAATTCTTCAACACCCCAAATGAAATACCAGAGCCTTTTGCTTCAGAACAACTTAGTATTTCTGCATATAAATACTTCCCCTTCCTCTCTTGTCCTCTTTCTCTCCTAGGAACAGAGTTTTTCCCTAGGCAGTATGATTTGAGCTCTTAAATATGATGATTCCCTGTCTCTATGGACATGAAGTGCCTGTCTAGTGGGGTGTGTGTGGTGTCATGACGTGTTTTGAAGATACTGAGGTCAGAAGCGTGGGTGAGGGAAGCTGGTAAACAGGGCAAGGGCAACGTTCCTTATACACAAGAAGATCTAGATGGCTGCTGACAGCTGAAGAAACAGCTGCGAATGTAGCATATGAAGTTGCCTAATATGTGGCATAGCCCAACCATGTATCACTTCTTGTATTTTAGGTTTGCTCTGAAAAGATGAGTAACTCTGGATAGCTTTGGCTACAGAGAGCTTGTGGTAGCATTCTGGGTGACAACAGAGTCTGTGCTTGTAGGAACTGACCCCTTTCCACTGTGGAGCCTGTACCTGACAGACGCACCTGGGTGCTTCTTGCTGGTTTCTTTCACACTGCAATTGGTAACTCTTCTGAAAGTCTCTAACCCCCACTTTATGTTGGTCACTTGCAGGCCTGTTGTTTAGAACTGCAGTATGACTGCAGCTTTAGACATCATCTTGTGTGGGGAAGCCACGTGGACTGTAGAGATTTGATATGTACTGAAGCCCTTGCTGCTTGTTTGCAAGCTGTTTAAAAAAAAAAAAGTACAATCTGAAATATGCACAAGCTGAGTGTATAAAATGTCCGTTGTCCTGTACGTGTGACTTGTATCAGTTGCTTGCTACACTCTGTAAACTGAATTCTTAAGGGGAGACAAATCAGGAGTACAAACGTACTGCTTCAGAAAAATAAATTTAGGGTAAAAGGTCTCTTGCCCATCTTTGGATTTTTTTGTTGTTGTTTTGGTGTATTAATGCTTGTAATGCCTTGGGATTACCTAAAGCCCCTGACTTTTCTTTCAAAAATAATTAAATAAAAACCTCTGCTCTTTCAGCTTATGGAGGGTTCTATAAAATTGTTCATTCTTTAGTAGCATCGACTTCCATGAGCTGCCCTAATAGTGCCATCTTTGATAGCTCATGAATTTGCTATTTGGGTTAGCTGCTTCTCCAGGGCCCAAGACTGAAAATGCTGCTAGTGTGGCAAAATGGGGTGGGGGAAGGATTCCTAGGGCTGTCTTGCAAGAGACCTTGGAGGTGGTTCTTGCAATGTGGTAAAACAGTAAAAGACCACCTTAGTGTCACATTTCCCAAATGGTTCCTCTGTGAAAATTTGTGTTTTGGCCAGTAGGTTTTTCCTGGAAGGAGAAAACAACTGGTTTAAGCTCACCTGTTTTATGATACTGATGCTCAGACAACCAATTTGAGCACAACATTTTCTTAATTGATGACTGTTTACTTAACTATTTAATTTGAGATTCCTGAAGGAATCAGCGGGTGGAATAGGTGGTAAAACACTCCCTTCATAGAACCTTGCCACTTAACTTTGTGTTCATCTGAATTAGTCTGCTTCCAAAGAGAGGTGAGGCACAGGAGCCTCTTTCAGGTAACAACAAATGCCTGAACACACCGTATTTACTCCTGCTGTGATTAACACACAAAGCAGCATTTCAGAGTCGGAGTGGATGGGCTCTAAAACCCTTTGCTCAAACACGTAGCAGGAAGTCTTAGACTGCAGGGTTGTAATAACGAAGTAGGAAGGGTCTTTGCACAGTCAGTGCTCAACTACAGAAAACTGATGGTCTTCCGCTTGTCGATACAACATGTATAGTAGTGCTGGTGAAGTTACCCAGTGGTAGTTCCAACATCAAGCTGTTGTGTTGCCCTTATCAGGTGACCTGGGATGTGGGATGCCAACCAGGCTGGACTAAAGCTATGGCTGCTTATCTTGCCTCCGTTGTTAATGATAAAGTGCCTGTGGTTCCTCAAGCAGTACTGTAACAGTTGCGGTCGTGCGCCTGTGTGATCTGAGGATCCGTGGGGTTGTTTCTCTGGAGCTGTCATTGTTGTCCCCCTCCCCCAGCTAAAATTGAGCATTGCTCTGTCAGATGGAAAAGATACCACATGTCAGCTAATGATTTGCTTAATAGCGCAGTTAAGCATCAGTGCAATCAATCTAGTGGCAGAGTTAAAATTATCTCCTAATTACATTGAGAATGAAAGAAACCCTGGCTCATGGGGGGAGGAAGAGATTGGAAGCAGGGGAAGAGGTTGCATTTAAATGCAGTTCTAGGAAGGTTTGGGGCAGAAGAGGAAGTTCATTTTGCCCTGTTACAGTGAGCCTGATGCTTGCGTGAGTTATCTCCAGCCAGGTCAGAATGAGCATTTTAAGTCTCTTGCTGGGCTGAAAATGGTGTGGGAAAAATTACTGAAAACTATTTTGGGCTGTGCAGGCTTTCTTTTTGTTTATTTTTCTATCTTCCTATTATACAAAGTCTACGGGCACTTGTTTTCTTACCCAGAAATAAGCCACTGCCTAAACTAACGAGTGTCAGAGACGTTGCTTCTCGTGTTCGATTATTTTAAAAGGGGAGTAGTAGGGCAGGCACACAGCACGTCACTGTAAATCTCCTAGTACCCAAACAGGTATGAGGTGGACCTCTACAAAGCTGCAGGGGCTTGCTTGTGACTTGGCAGTATGGAGGTGGCTGTGAAAGAAATGTCCCCAGGGCCTTCTGCAGCTAATGCCAACTTCCTGGTACGCAGCAAGGGACCATGAAGCCGATGACATCTGTACTGCAGATCGGTGAAGTAACAGCACTGCGTGAAGGGGACTTGGCTTTTCATATCTGTGGCTTTCAGCCAGTGGGGCGAGGAGAACTCCAACTGCCCACTGTGATTAGGGGGGCAAGGAGGTGAATTCAGGGGTTGAAAATCATGGGGGGCATGCGTCCATCCAGGGGAATTACACATCTCACATGTTGGCAAAAGGAGTGATTTGGACAGAATGCTTTCATAGTTATCTCATTCCTTTGGTGAAACAAGGTATTTGGAAGGTGCAGAATTCCAACATAGGAGTTTCAGAGGGCCTGAGTTAAGAATAATTAACCCCTGTGAAAACACCCTCTCCCAGAACTCATCCCCTCAACTGCCACATGCTTTCCTACAAACTTGTCAATGGGTCTTCCCACCAGCCTGCAAAACCAGGAAGGTGGTGGTTGTTCAGTGGTCTTGGAGATGATGTTTCTGGTTTGTTTGTTGTTTTTTTTTTTTAGTGGGATGAGGTTTTGGTAAACCTTTGGTAATCAAAGAGTCAAACCTAGGAAATGTAATGCTCTAAATTCAAATCCATCTTTCCTGTCTACAGCAGGCAAGAACAGCAGCAGTTTTTACTGATCAGACTTTTTACTATGCAATGTTGGTCCATCCAACTTGCTTGTGTTATTAAATATACTGTATTTATTAATAACAAACTGTACCTACCATCAGAAGTAGAACAGTTCTCACTTATAATTGTAGGTCTCAAATGTTTCATAACCAGTGACCACTAACAGACTACACTCTAGCCTGTAAAGCTGTTACTGGATCTCTTTTTTTAATTTTTTTATGGTTATTAATTAAAAAGGCTGAAATACTGTGTTTTGTAAAGTACATGATGATAGCAACCTCCTCATGTAATCAGGAAGGGCTTGTGACAACTTCTTATTGGTGGTGATCTTGTTCAGAAAGGCTGGAACAGGACAATGTTTGCCTAGTTTGCCAACACAACTTTGTAAATACTTTCTTAGCTGTTGCGTGCCGAGAACCTCTCAGTGCCACCAAAAGATCTGGTGAACTTTAATTATGTTGCTCTTGTCAGTGCACATATTGGAATGAATCTTCCATAGTTTCTAACAGAGAAAAGAAATTTGTCCTTATGAGGCGAAGGGTGGCACCAGTTACCCACCACCCACGTCTGATTTCGCATTCACAATCTTGCAGTTGTAACCCAGTCTTTTCCCCACCCCCAAGGTAATAGTTATGTTCTTGAATTAGATGAGTACAATGTAGAGATGAAACCTTGCCTTTTAAAATCAGCTTCAGAACGCTGAAGTACACTATGCCTGCTACAAGAAAGGGCAAGGTGAAAGGGTTTTTGTTTGCTCTACAACCTTGTCGTTGATGCTCGCACAAGGTTATTCCAAATGTCACTGTAGAAATCACGCTTGTCTGTGGACAAACCATCTCTTCTCGTCATCCATGTGGGATGTACCCTGGCTGAGTGGATTTGCTGTGTTTTTAATATTCCTGGCAGAACACCGTTTGCCATTGGTGCGGTGTCCTGCTCTGCCATGCAGTGTTGTAGCAAGGCTGTGACCTGCCTTCCTTATTTTGCTAGATACTGCTCTTCAAGCCATGCTTTTGGCTTACATCATGACTGCTTTCGCTCATAAATTAGTGATCTTTGATATTTATTCTGGTCTCGCTGTAAATATTACAGGTTTGTGTGTTTAAAACAGTGGCTTGCTTTCCCACTGATAGTTTTTTTCCTCCCCTTGCATCTAGAGCTCTTTTATGGAATTGCTCACTATTCAGCTGGACAGCCACTTAGGCTGCTTACAGCCATCTATTTTAGTACTTCTCTTAATGCTTTCTCCATGGTGAATGTGTTTTCACTGCCTCACTGAGAAAGCTGAAGCTTTGCATGCAGATTCAATTTGAGAGTGCTGTCTGGGGACTTGGTGTGTGCAAGGAGAAACTATTTAGTTGGAAGTATGTAGGCCTCATACCTGAACTCTTAACCTGTAATGCCTTGCAGCTTTCTGTCTTGTTTTAGCGTTCTTTATACTAAAAATAAGAAGTACCGTGGAAAGAGAAATCTGCTTTCAATGTCTCATGAGAATTGTTTGTGGATGCACAAGTTTTTAGCAGATAGAGTTGGCAATAGTTGTGGCTAGCAGCTGTGGCAGCTAATTGCAGTTCACCTACATGTTGTTTTGATCCAGTTCACCCATCAGCGCAGTAGCATAAGTAGGCAGGGATAAGAGCAGCTGATTGTAATGGAGTCCTAATCCTCTTCCCTCTTCCTTTACATCTGGACCTTCTGAGTTGGTTGATGCGTATTTTGGAAACTGCAGAACTGTGAACCCAGCAGATTTCGCCAGCTTTGAAAACAAGGTAGACTCCTATCAGTGTGTCAGCTGTGGAAACTCGCGCTCTCCATCATTTCTTCACTCAGTACGGCCAAAATAAGACCATGGCAACGCTTGGATGGAAACTCTGACTTGCTTTACGATGATGGCTTCTTAAAGTGGAAAGTGGCCTTAGTGAATAAGACTCCAACTTTTCTCATTAAGAAATGACCTGGTCTGACTGAGCAGTCCTGGTTGAAGGTCTTGATAAATCTTCTGTTGTGTTTAGCCTGTTCTCACTTGCACACATGAAGTCATAGAATTGTTCTGGTTGGAAGAAGCCTTCAAGATCATCAAGTCCAACTCTTAACTCAGCACTGTGAGGTCACATCCCTCAGTGTTCTCTTAAAGATGTGTAGATGTGCACTTAGTCCCAGTGATAGAGACAGCATGACCAAGTAGAAGTGTAACTTGCCTGCAGTGCAGTGGCTGTTCTGTAATGACTTGCTTGCGTGGTCTGGGTGGTTGTCAGGGGAAAGCTTTTGGCTCTCCTCTCACCATCTGACACCAAGGCAAGGGTTGACATTGTTGGAAGGAGTTGTATGTTTCTGGGAAATCAAGGGGGCTTTTACCCAGCTTGCATTAGCGCAGGCTGTGGATGTGTATATGAGGTGGTACAGTTGTGTGGTGGCTGATGAGGCCTCTTAAGATTGTCCCTACAGAGGAGGAGAAACGTGGGATTCAAAGGTGAAAAAACTTTAGGTAATAATTAGCATTGGATCCAAGGAAAAGGTTTTTGGAAAGAAAGCATGGGGAGTATCCTATTCAGCCTCTTTGCTTGGATGGAAAGCATATGTGTTGAAGTCCCTACTTTGATGCCTGTCCCTCTGTGTTTTTTCCACAGGGTCTTTTTTGCTGTTTTGTGTGTATATTTAATTTTCCTCAGAAGGATTATTCAATTTTCATTAACTAACTGAGACTGTCAATGAAAATACAAACCGTAAAGGCATCTCTGACAGCTTGTACAATTCAGAGCCAAATTGCAAATTGCCTTCTTCAAGGCCACTGAACACCTATCAAAATATATTAAACCCAGTTGAATTGATGTGGAAAAGCTTTGAGGAACTGACCTAGCCAAAGATCTCCCATCACTTTCCATTTCAAATTCTCCTCTCCCAGGATAATAATCTTTTCCCAGGGCTGCTGATTCTTAAATGGTCTTAATGACTACAAAAATGGTCACGTTTCTAGTGGTTTGTTTCCAAGACTTCTCAGTCTTTTAATCTGTATTAAGCATCGGTGTTCATGTTGGAAGGAAGTGTGAACTGTAGACCCTTTGTAGCATGCATATATCTGATGTGGGGGTCTACAGAATATAACTGGGCACCAAGTTCAAATCAGCTTTTCGAGGCTGGCTGTTGGAAACTGATCCGTGTTCTGTTGGATCTTCCTTGTGTCTTAGTGTTTGGATGAAGCTGCAACAATTTCTGTAGGAAAAATATTTAGATGGTAAAACGTATAAGCCCAGTAAGTGTTATGTTCTGGATTTTTAAAACAAGAGAAAAAGACTTGAGCTAAAACAATCTGGATGATGTTGCATAAATAAATAAATAAAAAGAATAGAGCCAAGTGCTTGGGAACTCCTTTCATACTCCTCCCCTGTAATCCTGGTTTATCGCGTATAGTGTCAGTGCTTAACTTGACAACTATTGCAAATGCATAGGGAAGTTTTTGGTCTGTTTTTCTTTAAGGTTCTTTAACTAGTGATTTAATGAAGACATTGACTTATACATTTAGTTTATACAATGATTATGTGTGTGCACATAGTGCATGTGCCCATAAACCCAGTTTCAACTTGTTTCCCTAAGACAGAAGAGGGAGGTCCAGGAAGTGAGTCCTACTAGGATGTGCCATTAGTCATTCCCTTCATCAATGGTCAATAAAAACCTTTTGATCTCTGGATCTCTTTCTTATCTTCCCAGAGATGGCTGACAATGCAGGGGTCAGTGCAGGCACCGGAGCTCCATGCAGACCCGCTTGCCACCAAGCTTGGGAGCAGTTTTCTGGGGAGCAGGGAGTTTTGGGAAGTTGTCCCACAGATGATGCTTGTCTCCTCCAGAGGAGCAGGACCAAAGTGGCACTTCCAAGCACTCCCAGGTCAGGGTGGAACTGTAACACAGGGGTGTTGAGGAGCTTGGGAAATACTGTCAAGCTTGTTTCTGAAACCACACGCAGAATGCTACAGGGAACTACACAGCTCTTCCTTGTGCTATATGGAAGGGGACAACTCCCAGTTCCTGTTTCTTCCTCTTGCACAGAGGCCAGGTGAGCTGAGCTGAGGAAGGCCAAATTGGGAAACCTTCAAAACTGAATTTAACCTGCTACTTAAGTGTCAGGTTCCGGATAAGCATGTGTTTGCTCTTACTGTGCTTCATTAGTATGTCAGTAAAGACCTGCTTCTGCAGAGCGCTGCTGTTCACTTGTTTGACTTCAGCTGAGCTGCGTTCTCTAGGCATGTACCTGTGGCACACAGAGGTTGAGCATTGCATCATTCCTCTGGAATTCCTCAGGGTGGAGGCAGGAGGCCATCCTGTGGAATAGAGGTACAAAGTACACCACTGACTAATGGATATTAAACATTAACATAGAGGAATATTAAGTTTGCTTATAAGTTTCCTTGGTCATGGCACAATGAAACAATTCTCTTTAATGGCTTAAAAAATTTATATTTTTTTTGGACATTTTTTCATTTTCTTCTGTTGCTTTCCACAGAGCAACTGTTGAGAGCAGCTCAGATGTTCTGAGTACAGTGCTACTGAGGGTCTCTAGGAATTCAAGTATTATGTATTGAATAAAGACCATATTTGGGTATATAGATGGCCCACACTTGTCTACTGCTGGAGTGGGGCGTCTGCCTTGTTTACAGAGTGCCTTGCATTCAGTATTACCCCTAAGTATGTGGGCAGCACTGCTTAAAACAGGTTTTTCTCTTAAGAGGTAAAATATTGCCACAAGGAGCAGGCAATTGGACTTGATCCTTATGGGTCTCTTCCAGCTTGAGATATTCTATGATTCTAGTTGATGATATGACAATAACTTGCCAGGGAACGTAAGTGATTCAGAAGTCAGAGTTGCACAGTAACAGCACTTACGGGAGGGAGCATATCTAGGAGAAAAATGTCAGGCATCTATCCTCAGCTGAAGGGAAGATTTTTTCCAGGGCTTCATGGTAAGAAATTGTCTTAGGGCAATGTTTTTTATGTTAGGACCTGAACTTCTGAATATGAGAGTATCAGTAAAACTTACCTGACATCTCTGGGCAGTGCTCTTAAGCTCCCCAATTAAATGCCTTATAGAGATTCATTCTTAAAGCTAATTCAGTCTTCACCTTGACCTTGTAAAGCTCATCATCTGAGAGGAGGAACTACTTTGTCTTCAATGTTCGGACAGATGTGATGTGACCTGGTGCGCACAAAAGAACTGCGTTGTACTGTCCAAGGCACTCCTCTACAAACACTACTTGTGTTTCTGCTCCACCAGTTCCTTTTTTGGACCAAACCCAGGTTAGATAGATGAGATTTGTGAGCACGTGGTGGTGTTTTTGCCTGCAGGGAAATGAGCAGGGGGTTGATGGTGTAGGACTCCCCCAGTACGAGGGTGTACTGGGCTGCTGTGGCTTGCAGAATGTCTACCTCTGTCTGTTTCAGAGTGTAGAGTTTCTCTGAAGCTGTCCATATGCTGGCACTGACTCCAAAGCCTGCAAGAGCCTGCTGTTTCTTTTCAGGAGCTGAAAGCAAGGTTCCCTTACTTCTGAGTTTATTTCCCTGGAACACCAGTGAGGGTTTTCTGTTCCCCAGCACAACACACCCAGGCGGAAGGAGTTTCCTGGGGCTCATGGAAATCTCACTTCATAACTCCACTTATTGTTTCATTCTTGATGTTTTAAGTGCCAGGGATGTGTCTGTGAACTGCAGTTTTCTCCCCAGGAAGGTTTTTACTCAGGATGGCAGCAAGGTGGGAGAAGAGGGGTAAGAGCTATTCTTTTAAACTGTCTGTAACAAAGAGGAAAGGAATTGCCTGATGAGGTTAAGTGCTAGAGGAAGGAAAAGAAACAAACAAACAAAAAACCACAACAAAACAACAGTAAGTTTCCCTGGGGGAATTGCTGAGTGAATCCATCTGATTCCTTCTCTCTGGTTATATAGTGTTCAGCTGTGAGTGGCTGAGGAGACAAAATCATGAACCCTGAAATCAGTGGGATCAGAACTCAGGAAATTCTTCAAACTGCTTTTTAAACTAGGGGTTTCAGTCCCTTTAATTTGGGAATAGAGGTACCATCCTTGTCAGTACAGGAAGATTCAAGTAATGAATCTGGAAAATAGGAAAGGAATTCAGCTCTGTCTTGTCTTTGTGCTCATTTTTCAAAGCTGACCCAGGCTTAAACGTATTGTGGTATTTTATTTGGTTTCTGTTTTTCAGGCCTTCAGACTATAAGGGAATTAAAATTTTCTTTTTTTTTTTCCCAGTAACCATGAGAGCTGTATTAAAGGAATGGAATTCAAACCATCCTACTGTAGTAAAGCAAAAATATTTTCATAGTGAAACCGTGATCTGGCATCACAAATAGCAAGGGTGATGTTCCAGCCTCACTTTGGGTTGCCTGCTAGAGGTAGGAAGGGCTGTGGTGGAGCTAGGATGGAAGGAGGATGACAGTCTGGTGTACTGTGGCTATCATCTGGTTCAAGTAGGAATAGTGTAAATCTCTAAGTTGTTGACATCTGCAATAAAATTAAGAATGTAGACTGAGAAAGGGATTTGGGTTGGGGTTTGGTTGGTTGGGTTTTTTTGTGTTCTTGTTGTTGGTTGGGTTTGGTTGTTTTGGGTTTTTTTGTTATTGTCGGGGGAAAAGTGGATGGTGGCAAGGGAAGCACCTATTAAAAGCAGTAGAGACTGCTTGACCAATGTGCTAATAAATACATTAACCTTTTTCCTTTTCATTACGTCATCTTCCCTCTCTTGTCCCCGAGGTGCTCTGTCAAAGCCATCTAAAGCAGGGATGTTTGTGTTATAAGATGCATTGTTGCAGCATCTCAGCAGCAGCAGTAACACCTGGGAGAAAGGTGCAATGAAGAACCGAGGAGCAATTGCTTCATCCCTTTTAAATTTTTTTCCTTCTCTCCAAAGAATGAATCTCTTTCCTCCTACCCTCACATCTTCCTGGACGTTGTGGATTACCTGTTTCTTTTTAGGCAGATGGGCAAAGGAAGCAGGATGAGAAGAGAATATTTATAGCTCACCTCCTGTTTATGTTCCTTTCCTGGCAGATGTGATGAAGCTCTGTACTAATGCTGGATGAAGAGAAAATTCAGGCAGGAATGAGAAGCATGGCAAATGAAGACCATTTGCTAACGTGTAGGTCGTACAAGTGCTTCCAAATGCAAAGATTAACACTTCCCACATCTTACTGGCATTGCCTTTTTTTTTGTGTCCGTCTCTCCAGCCTGATTTTAAAACAAAAACTAAAAAAGGAAACAAAAGAAAAACAAAACCAGAGAGGAACAGCACTGCAGTTCACACAGATTCTCGTTTGCTTGACTTTCATCAGCAGAAACATTGACCTATGGAGGCAGCAGGTGCAAAATGTTCTTTCTGGGGCAAAATCTGACCTCTTGTAGGATGTGAGCAAGGGCGTACTGGCAGAGAGAAAGACATGAGCTAAAGCCAGTGGGATTTAATTAGTCAAGTGCTTGGGTCCTGGGAGATGAGCCATATGGTTTCAAAAGGCAGCAGTTTGGACTTGTTGGAAACCGGGGAGGGCGGGAATCATGCTCAGGGGCTCCTCTGACTTCACTGCTGGCTTGTTGCAGGAGCACAGCTCCCAGGTACAAATGCTTTGCCCACCATGCTCCCCTCTCCTGCCAAGTAGTTGGGGTTCTTGCAGGGCAGGAAAGCGTTGTGGTGTGAATGCTACCCCTGCGAGAGCAAGTGCTGCTGCAGATCAGGCTCTCAAACAGAATGTGCCTTGAAGAAAAGATTACATGAATATTTACTGTGTGATGTATTGAGAGACTGTAGCAGAAAGTTGGAGAAGGTGTTCCATACAGGGTTACTGAGTTGTTGAAAAAGCCCTGGTACAGTTTTTCAGAGGAAGATGGACTCTTTTTATTAAAGGGAGATCCTCAAAGCAAGCCAAGGTGCCTGGAGCTGTCTTGAAAGAATGGAGATGGTGAAAGGGATGAGAGATGCAGGCAGAGATCTCTGATGTCAGATTGGCCCATTTCAGAGGTTTCTGTGGAAGCCAGGGAGGATGATGAAGGTGGCATCCTGCTCTGCCTGTGCTCAGGCGTGGAGACCTCCATGGGCTGTGGCAGAGATGGTTCCAGAAAGAACCTCCACATTTCCCTGCACCCCTTAAAGCGGGGGAAGGAGTTGGCGGTGAAGGGGTCAGTTGGATCCTGGAAAAAGGGGAAGGCGCGGTGTTTTCTGTCTGTTTCTTGCTGTTATCTACTTGAATTGTCAGTAAATCAACTTTTGGAGGCTGTTATAGCAGTGATGGTGATTGGTGAGTGGTATCCCTGCCTTTATCTTGACCCATGAGCTTCTTCATCTTGCATCCACCTATGAGAAGAGTGAGAGCTGTCTGGGCAGCTGGACATGGTAAAGCCACCACAGTTACACATCCTCAAATCCAATAGGAGCTTATGTACTGGTGCAAAAATATTAGTTAGTAAGTTGGACATCATGGAGCCTGGAGAGCAGATTTCTGGTCAGAACACAGTTTTGCTCTGCATCTCCTGTGCTTTGCTGACACAGCCTGTGTGAGGAGGGAGCAAAATGGGAGGACAGAAGGGGACCCGATGACTTATGATGAAAGTACTGTTACAGAGAGATCAAAATGTAACAGACCGAGAAAATAGTCTGAGAAAATAATTGAAGCCCTAAAGTGAGGGAGAGATCAATAAATGGAGCTCTTCAGGACTTTTGAGTTGGGTGGCTTGGGTTACTGTGATAGCTTGGCAAAGCTCACAGCAATTTTTGTCACTGACGTGTTGGCCAGGTGGCTTTAGGACAGCTGCTGTCAGAGCCAGGAAAGACTTTCAGGTTTTCATGGGGTAGAGAGGAAAACAGCTGTTGCATGTTGGAAAAGGTGAGCTGTTCATGTCTGACTTAAGGCAGCCTCATTTGAAGGAGGCCCTTCATAAACTGTAAAATAGATGTTGCAGCTGGCACTTGCAAGTGTGTCTCTTTAAGATTCCCCTCTTTAAGAAACTTTTACACTGAGAATGCTCTGTTTTTTCACAAAAGCTCTGAAGCTTTTGCTGCAGTGGTACTTCAGGTAGTAAGTTAGCAGTGTTGTTTACTTGTGTTCTAGATTAAGGTGTTCACCTTTTCCTTGCTTGTTTGTGTTTTGTTGTTTTCTTTTTTTTTTTTCTGGACAACTAATTTTTTAATTAGGGTTTGTAGACTTGGTAGCCCATAGTTGTTGCCATTCTGTTGTTGATAATTGCATGAAATGCTGAATGTGAGCTCTGCCAGATTGCTCCCTCTTTTCCCATTAGAGCACACTCTGGGAGCTAAAAGGCTGTTTTTTCCAGTAGAGCTTTGATTAACTTTGTCGCCCATGTAGATTTGAGATGGCTACATTAGGACCTGTAGAGATGTTATTTTTTACCTTTAGATTGTCCAGTATAGACCATGACAAGGTTGGAAGAATTATTATTTTTAGACAAAGGACTGGGATGTGTTTGGGTTTTTTGTGTTCTCCTGCTCCCTTAATCATTCTGGGAGTGAAGCTGCTGGGTAACCCCGAGCCTCTTAACATGGATCTTACTGCAGATAAGGCAGGAAACAAAGGATTGAATGAATATGAAAAGTGAATTCCTGCACATGGTCTTTTGAGACCCAGAAAGTTATTCTGGTGCTTTAAAGCTTCTGATTTCAGTGGTCTGGCTTTGGTGCCTTTCACACTCCAAAATATTGCTTATTTTGGAACTGGTGGACAAGGTTTTCTGAGCTGAAACCTGGATGTAGTTATACAGCACATGGCTGCTGAAGATGGTGAGCTGTCAACCATTTGTCTGCAGGCAAACGATGGTTACATCTGGTCAGCAAAGCTTGAAGCGAGTTCTTCTCCAGCTTTAGTCCCAAGCTTCAGCCTTCTGGTGCATTTCTACATAAAGCTGTTGAATTGCAGACATTGGATAAAAGGTTCAGATGGTTTTTCTCTATCTCAATTTTAAAACAACAGCCACCCTTCAAGAATAAAAATGACTGATGATACCTTAAGCTCTCGCTAACCTTGGGTGGCAGAAGATGCATTTAGGTCTCTGCTGACTTTGAGTTAATTTGTTCCTATCTTTTATTTTTTTCTTTTCCTCACCAGTAGAGAATGTTCTCTGAGATAAGAAATTTCTAACAGCACCATGTATCACCTTGTGCAGTTCAGAACTGCAGGAGTGACAGATAACGTGTAGCTTGACCAGCGTCTCTGCCTGGAAAACACAGTGGCAGCATACTGCTGTGGGCTTAGTCAAATGGGGTTAATCCACACCCATATCAGGGTGAAAGAATTGTCAGAGGTGTCAAACACATCAACTTTGTGATGAGTCACCTAACATATCATGTTTTCACCCCTTTTCTCTGTTCCTCTATTGTGTAAGGGCAGGAGACTTCTGTGGCTAGTTCATACCTGTCAAGTACTCCTGACCTTAAGGTAAAGTGTTTGCGGATGCTAGCCCATAATATCTTTCAGTGATGCAGCTGTTTTACAACGGAATAACTGTGGGGTTAGTGGGTTTTAGGATTTTTTCCAGAAAACCGCTACAATTTGGGGGCTACAGTGTGAAACTAGTAGAATGGCAGGTTCTTGATGTGCAGTATTTCACAAATAGCTTCTTCGTGTCACGCAAAAGGGAAGGGTAAAGCAGTGACAAGCGTCTATCTGGAAGTGTCAGCTCTGCCTGGCATCGGGTAAAACAAGTACATAAACAGTGCTCTGTGGTAGCATGCTCTGATGGGAGGCTTACTGTTTCACTGTATAAATTCTGCACGCTTACTACTACATCTGGTCTGATACTATATTTAGAAGGGTTAAAATAGAAGTTGTTGTTTGAAAGAGAAAAAGATCATTTATTTATTTTTAACTTCCTGCAGAGGCTTTCCTTCTACAGGTAAAATTGGGTTCTGAAAACTATCTCTTACATGTGCTGCAGCTTCTGGTCATCAAAGCTTCTGACTTTTTTTTTGGTAATATAATAGTGATGCCAAGACAGCAGAGCTTGATTGTTGAGGTGGTGAGGTTCTGTCTGGTGTTTGCCTGGGTGTTCTTGACTTTTAAGCATGTTTTTCTTCAGGTGGGGGCAGAGGGGTTCCCTGGACTTTGTCAGTCCACAAGAATCACTGGTTTTCAAATGTAAAAAGGCAGACTTGCCCTTTGATTCACAATGTATAGGTTGGGTTTTTTTAGATGTTACCTTTGTCAAAAAGTGCAACTTGCCACTTAAGTTCAGTTACAGCTGTTGAACTCCCAGTCCTCTTTTCCTGTGTGATTCAATGGGGGGAAGCTGAAAATGCAGTTGCAGGGAGGAACACTGAAGATTACTTGACTGATTTTCATTGTTCAGACTGAGGAAAAATGGAGTGTAAAATACAGCACAAAGGAGAGTGAATTCCCAGAACTGTCAGTGCACTGACCACCTGGGCCATAGGTCCTGCTTTCAAGGATGACAGCTTTAGCTGGAACTCCTCAATTCGTGTGGCAGAAAAGTGAAGTAGCAGATAAAGCTACTATAAGTAGATTATTGAAGCAACCTCAAAAAATGTGGAGGTTTGGACATTTTGGCAGAGAAATAATCAACACCTGGGTTTTGTTTGCAAGCTTTTACTAGAAATTTATTTTAAAAACCCAAGCACTGCCTGGGAGATACCTTTATAGAAATACAGGTTTGGCAGCTGGGTTTTAGAAATCAACAAACAAAAAAAGCCCAGGCAGTAGGAATGCCCACATTGGACCACAGCTGTTGAAAAAAATCTGAGTGCTAGTCTCTGAAAAATATGCCACCATAGACAAGTGAGAGCTGGGGTTGGGCCTTATTCTTTTTAAAAATTGGGCTCTTCAGTGCTGGAATTGTAACTTCGTCATTGGGGGAGGATTAGTATCTAACCAGTATATTTTATTCTAGAAGATGGACTTTAAATCAGCCTGATTCTGGATTTTCATGGACAAACTAGACCCTTACCAAGGTTGCAGAACATACAAACCATTTAAGCACTTTTTTTCTTAAGAGGACTCTGTTTTGTTTTTATTGCTCAGTATTACAAGTTTTTGGGGGGTGGGGTGGTGGTGTTTGATTTTTGTCTTGAATGATTTGTTCTTAAAGAATCACAGAATGATTTTGCGTGGAAGATACTTTCACGATCATCAAGTCCAACCATTAACCCAGCACTGCCAGGTCACCACTGAACTGTGTCCCTCAGCGTGACATCTCCACAGCTTTGAAACCCCTCCAGGGGTGGGGACTCCACCACTGCCCTGGGAAGCCTGGGCCAGGCCTTGACAGCCCTTTTTTCCTCATGTCCAGTCTAAACCTTCCCTGGTCCAAGCTGAGGCTTCTGTGAACTTTAGTGAACAGGGCATGTTCACTACTTGTATTTTAAAGCTTAGGTTCCTTCTTTAAGGACAAGAAAAAAAATGTAAGCACAGAAAACAACCTGAGAATATGAATTTCTTAATCTAGAACTCCCTGACCCTTCCTCAATGTTATGCTAAATCTTCTTTTTTTTTCTCTTAACCTTTAAAGACCAATGTTGTTGTGTGATTTCTACTTCCCATGTCTGCATAATAATCTAAATTGATGTCTTAAAACTGATTCACTCGATGTGGCTTTGAAAATACATTTTACATTAAGGAAAAAAATGTCAGCTCTTGTGTTTGTTACACATTCTTGCTTTGAGCTACTTCTGTGTGGAGCGAGGTGTGTGGAGGTAAACTTGGCTGAGTAGCCAAGTCCTGCTGGGTGGCAGATGGGTGGAGGAGGAAGAGGCTGCACTGGACCGGTGTTCCTGGTTTGTGGTCACCCTGCAGC
>JANHFX010003077.1:74245-94404 GCA_027560015.1 Chloroceryle amazona | reverse complement strand
CTGCTCTTCTCCAGCTGCACAGCCCCAGGGCTCTCAGCCTGGCCTGGCACAGAGATGCTCCAGCCCCTCAGCATCTTTGTAGCCTCCGCTGGTCTCTCTCTAGTGGTTCCTTGTCTCTCTTGAACTGGGGAGCCCAGAACTGGACCCAGTACTCTCACTGTGGCCTCCCCAGGGCAGAGTAGAGAGGGAGGAGAACCTCCCTTGAGCTGCTGGCCACACTTATTAATGCCCTCCAGGAGACCATTGGCCTTCTTAGCTACCAGAGCACATTGCTGGCTCACAGTGAATTTCTCCAGCAGGACACCCCCAAGTCCTTCTCCTCCACAGCTGCAACATTTCCTTTTTAACATAAAATTACAAAGCCACTTCCCAATAAATTACGGTTGCTTCTCAGAAACTTTGGTGTTGAGTCTATAAATAAGTTTCCCTCACACCTCATGAGCTTTCTAAGGCCCAATAAAGTCTAATCATTAAATGAATTGAATTCTAAACAGTTACCTTTAGTTATGCTTTGCAGAATTACAGAACACATTTTAATGACCGTAATTTAAATTATGCACACTGATGTAAAATGCTTAGGCATCTAATATTAGAGATAGCACCAAAGATTAAAAGGAAATAATTCCCTGTTTTCACATCATTTATATTCATTTCCATTGCCTCTGGTGTTTGATCTATCAGTTTGTGTCATGAAAGCACCAATAAATGCTTTTGAAGATGAAAAATGAACAAGAAAAGCTGTTTATTAGCGGCAACGTGAGGCTGGCTCGCAAGTTCATTACCGATTAATATAGAGCATCAAGATTTTCAGCATATATTTGGCAACTAGCTCGTTTGCCAGCAAGCAATCAAGAGAAACAACAGCAGAAAGTTGAGTGCTGCTGCTGCTTTCTGAGGCTCTTACTGCAAAGACTAAATTAATGCAATCACGCTTGCTGCAGGACGAGTAAGTGAAACACTTTTCTCTCGTTCAGAATTGAATTTGACTGATGGGAAATCCTTAACAAAATGGGATGCGAGTTCGATTCTTTTAAATTCCTGGGTTAAACTGACAAACTAAACAAAAAACTGATAGATATTCTTCCGTGTTAAAGTGTTTGAGCAAGTCCTGCCATTGCATTCCATGAAAACATTGTGTTATTGTTTGAGAAGAATTTTGCTGTATAGAGATTTTTTCTTTTCTGTTCTTTCCTGTCTACATCTTTCTTCCTGACTCTCAACTGTTTTATTTTTTTTCCTGTGCTTTTCTGTTCAAATACATGCTTCAATGTATATGGCTCTTGCTTACAGGAAGAAGAGGTGGAGAAGTTTGGGGTAAGTGTAGAGATGAATGCAACTAAGATAAATAAAAATTATGCAACTCTTAACATACTGCATCCTCCTCGGTAGTGCATGCATCTGAAATACAGCATGCATTTTATTAACCCTGCAATACATATTTTTTTGAAGAAAAACAAAACCCAAACCAACCAGGAGCAAGGGGTTACAGGCAACGTTTTCCTGCAGCTATAAAAATTCTGAGTTGCTTTTGTGTACGACGTAAATTGTTTTGAGTTTTGGCTTTATGCATTAAAAAAACCCCAAACGTTCCTGCTGTGCAGTTTTATATTGGAAGGTAAATGATTTGGGGCAATAAATAACTTGCTTTTTAACTTGTAGTGGGCAAGTTTAAGCCTTTCTGCATTTTAAACTGTAAGGACACGGAATTGTGATAATGATGTAGTTATTTCCCCTCTGAAGTGTGAATTCAAGCCTCAAAAGTATTTATTTTTAGCAGATATTTGAAAGGTATCTCATTTCATACACCCAAATCCTCACGGATTTCGCTGGGAGTTTGAATTGTGCAAGGATGGGATAATGAGCTGCTGGCAAGTGAGGGTGCTGAGGTTGCTGACTGATGCAGGGTGAGATGTTTAAGGTGACACTGGAGCTATATTTTCAGTGTGGTTTTGCCCATAAACTGTCTATGCACCCGAATCCATGTGCTGTACCCGAGGCTTGTGCTGGACAAACTGGGGAGAGCAGCTCTGGCTACTGGTCCCCGAGGGGAAATCAGCAGCGTGCAGGTGCCCTCAAGTGCTGAGGGGCTTGGCTGGGAGCACTGGGTGCTCAGTCACCAGTGCAGCTCATGGGGAGAAGTACCCAGAACCCAGCAGGAACCACCCTGATTTCAAACCCTTGGGATTACTGGGAAGACAAATGAATAAGAAAACTCATTTTTAAAGCGAATTGAACAAAATTGCCTTAATCAAGACCTGACTTAAAAGCAAACCAGTGTGTACAGGAGTGAGAAAACATTTCTAGCATGAAAAATAAACATAATGTGGTCCCCTGCTTCGTTATATAACAGGTATTAGCTTTGTTCTCAGCCGTAGGAGATCAGAGCACCCTCTTGGTCTGCAGAGCTGTGAACAGTCCACTGTGCCTTTTGCTGCTCTGTGCTTGTGATAGCATTGATTTAATGAAGCTGTAAATTTCTGCCAATTTTTAAGCTTATATTTTCTCTTAGATTGATTTCCTTAACATCTTTGACAGCATTGCAGTCTTCTGATTCGTTAAGCTCCGTGCGCTCAATTCCTTAGACTTCCTCAGTGTGTTTCGTTCTCTTTTAGCTCTTCTGTGCTGGAAATTGTTTATTCTGCCACTTGTGATGCTGTAAATGCACCCAGGGTGTTGACAAACATCTTGAGAAAGGATTTAGCCTTTTATTTTAAAAGTTATGCTTCTGAATGTTGAGAAAACGAAAGCAAAGAAAGAAACCCCAAAGAAAGAGAAAACAAAACAACAAAAAGGGGGGGAAAAGGAGGGGGGAAAAAGAACCAAGAAAGCAAAAAAACCCAAACAAAAAAAAAAGCCAAAACAAACCACACACACAAAAAGAAAAATAAAAGGAAAAAGAAAGTAGAACAGAACAAACTCACTCACCAAACCAGAAATAAACAACTTTAAGTAACTTTAGGCTCTTCCATGAGACTTTCCCTGTAGCACACACTGTGATCTCAGTGTATTCATAAAATCCATTAGGAGTGGTGTGGCCACAGGGCTGAAACAGAGGTGATGTGTGGATTTGAACCATACCAGTTGTTTGGGCAGTGATTCAGCAGGAACAGGAGCGACTGTCAGGGAGAGGAACTGATGGATGTTAATAATTTGGGGGTGATTTGGTTTTGCCTCAATTGCTGCAAGAATTGGCAGCTCAAAAGCAGGGGAGCTGAGGAGTTTTGTCTGTCGCAGATGCCGGTCCTGTGGGTATCATCCCTACCTTCTGACCTCTGGTGGGAGATGCTTTTAAGGAGCTGCTCTTCTCTGAATGTTTTCGAGTGGAGAAGGAAATAAAGCACATAACGTAACCTTACTTGGCACATTTAACATCACTTTCCCCCTTACGGAAACGCTGTCAGAAGCTCCTTTTCCAAGAGGATTTCACCAGTCGCTCACTTCCATGCTCAGCTGAATTGCAAGAAGCGTCCGTTGCGAGGCTGATGCAAACTGGACACCGAGTGCCTTCAATGACCCAATTTACCCAGTTCATCCTCTCTTACAACCTCCCGTAGTGGGAGTTTTGCAGAGCAAGGCTGCGATTCCTTAGCAGAGGCAGACGAGGTCTTTCCGCAGCGTCGCGCTCTCGCTAGTTCCACGCTGTCACACGCCAGCCTTTTCTAGACTCAAATTGCTGCTATCGATTTACCAGAATAAATTCTTCAGACAAGTGTTGTTTTAATGCTGTTCATCTTTTTAACTCATTTGCATCAGCATGCACTAGCCCTAACTGAAGATTATTGGTATTAATCCGCTTTGGCGTGCGCTACTGTAGCTCCTCATCCTTGTGGAGAACTAAAAATTAACTCTTTTTTTTTTTTTTCTTTTTTTTTTTGCTCTTTTCTTTTCTAGATCTCTGAGCCAGGGCAGCACCAACTCGAACATGCTGGATGTCCAGGGAGGTGCTCACAAAAAACGTGCCCGACGCAGCTCGCTTCTGAACGCGAAGAAGCTGTACGAGGATGCCCAGATGGCGAGGAAGGTGAAGCAGTATTTGTCCAACCTGAATGTGGAGACAGATGAAGAAAAGATCCAAATATTGTCACTTCAGTGTGAGCCTGCCTACAGCACTCGTAAGTACAGGGATCCAGGACGGTGGCGTGAGCTGTGAAATGTATAAAAATCTCAGGCTTTCCCAAGAAGTACTCATTTAACAACTTTCTCTCCTCCCTTTGAGAAGAAATAGCCTAAAAAGCTCTTGTTTGTCAGCTCAGGTACGAACAGGTTCAGCGAGCCAGCGTTTGTCTTTGGATCTTGGTTGAGCTCGGAAAACTTCAGCGGTGTTTTCTACTTTGACCTCTAGTTCTGAACCCATGTGTTTTTTTCATCAGTCTGGAAGGAAATTCAATAGCACATCAGCTCTGTTCTTGCCCTGCTGTCCTTGTACAGAATTAGGAAGGATAAAAGTAACGTTTACCATACGAACAGCAAGAAAATGAAGAGAGACAAAATCAATAGAGAAACTGCAATGGATTATAGCTTAGAATAAATGGGGATTGTTGAGAAGTCGAGTCAATGTTGACTGATGGGATTGACACGGCTTGACAGTCAGAAATTGAGGGCTGCCACAGGACAGTTTCCATCATTTGAACTCTTGTGCAGCTCTCTAACTGAACAGACTGTTACCTGACCTGTGATCTCACAGTTCAGTAAATTCTTATTTTAAAAGGAGAAATGGTAATTGCATTTTATTTTCATCCTTAAGAGGTTTTCCCTTGCTTAAAATTTTAAATCCTTTCCTTTTAACATTTCCTTTTAAGTAGCACTGCTGTAGTGCCCTAGAAATGACCATACTTGCCTCCCTTTATCAAAATATGATATTCTGTGTGTTCACCTTTGGGCTTGTGCCAGAACTTGGTAGCTCTGATCAGGAAGATGCTCAGCATCATCTGTTGTTAGTGGAGGTGGTTCTGCTTGCTCCGTGTTCAGCCAGCTACACAGCAGCACAGAATGCTTCTGCTTGGAGGGCTTTATGCTCTGCCCACCCTGAAACAAGAAATTAAAGCATGTCAGGATGAACTCTTGCTAGGTGATCTACCTGCAGGCACAGGAGGTGGTCGGTGCTGTGCCCAGGAGATGAAAATAAACGTTCTGAGGTTGTTTGAAAGAAATCATTTGAAATCTTGTTTATACAGTGCTAGCCATAGGTATTTGGAATTAAAAATAGTGACTGTGTGCTGGCTGGTTAAGAAATATAGTTAAGAAAATCAAGTCCTTTTTTTGTGAAGCTTAAAGAACAAGGAAAGTGAAGGTTACATGGATATACAAATAAATAGAGAGGCATATTAGTAAAGTACATACCTTTAAAAACTAAAAATAAAAGGGACTCTTCTCTGGGCAGCAAATTCTCCTGCTCTTGCCTGCAGAGGGAAGGAGCAGCAGTAGTGCTGCGATCCAGACTTCTCCAGGGGACTTTAAGGAGAAGTCAGATGACCTTAACTTCAGAGTTTATCAATTACTGGGTGGTTGAAGTAGAAACAGAGTCAGGGCCCTGTGTTGTAATTCAATTGTGCCACCTAGTGAAAGGTCTGATGCCAGCTGCAGAGCAGTTCCTCCTCCCTCCAGCAGGATGATGTAATGCTGGAGGAGATGATGTTGCAATTTTGTACCTTTATTTACAGACATCTAAAATATGGACTGCAATTGGGGGAGAAATAAATCACATTTTTTGTCTTTTGATAAAGAACCTCTGTGACACTTGAAAGACTTGGGTTATTTTTAATGCCCTGTCACATAACAGCCTCTTCAGTGTAAGGAGACAGGTGTGTGTGGAGTAGAGATGCTTTCAAATCATTTTTATCCACTTCATACTGCACTTGCTTTGGATGGTTGTACTCAGAATGACCATAATAATCCTGCAATTCAAAGTGCAAGATATTTATATGCAATTTTTTCCCTAACAGTGACAAAGAACTTAAGTGAGAGAAGAGGAGCAAAATCCTCCGAAATGTCTCCAGTACCCATGAGATCAATTGGCCAAACCACTAAAGCCCATCAACATCAACAAAACAGGATGAGTCAGGTTCTTCAGGTTCCAACTGTGAATTTATACCCCAGCAGGAAAAAGGGACTGACAAAGGATCACGTCACATTCAGTGAGTATCTTCAGCTCACCTCTCTGGAGAGTTTTCTAAATGAGGTAAAGAAGAGGGAGGAGCTGCTTGTAGTTGGGAGGAGTATTTGAGATGCTTTTATGCTTCATTCACTTGAAAACAGCTGCAGCTTACTGCTGTGTTTTAAGAGGGCCGTGATGTTTCCTTAGTCATTTGCATAGTTTTTAATAACTTCTCTTAAAACAGCTTATCAGAAGATGCTGGCTCCAGATACTCTTGCTTTAGCTTCATGACTTGTAACATCCCTTGTTTCTTTCATGACAGAATGAGGTAAAATATATTTAAGTGCAATCACTGAAACAAATCACAGGCATCTAATACTGTAACCCCTGGGACACCATTGTGACAACAGTGCTGTCAAATAGAGCAGCACGTGTTATAAGTTGCTCCTAGTGAGCATCCTTTTATTTCCTAGTTGTAAACCAGCATAATGCAGTGAAATGCTTTTGACCATTTTTTGAGCTTTGTTTTTTGCATCATTTCCTTGTGTCATTTGAAAGCTACAATTGTGGGTTATTTAATAAGTTAGTTGCAGTCAGGAAGTAATATAAAATGATTCGATGAGACATCGAGCATCAATATCCATTAAAACAGCCTCAGAAAACAGCATCTTGCAGCATATAAAATAGCATTTCCAGTTAGTATTTACTTCAGGTCTCCTCTTAAAAGCCTGTGCAGCTTGGTATGTTCCAGAAGCTTTGCTGAGAGGTGTTTCTTCATTCCCCCGTGTTAAGTGCTCGCTGGTGATCTGACAAGCTACTGAGAATTTAAATGAATCCTCTGCAAGGTGGTCTAATAGTGAACAGGAGGTACCAGTTTGGGAAGCACAGCTGTACACTGGTTTTGCTAAGTTGCCTGTAGTGCTCACCAGTGCTGATTGGAAATCTCCTGCTTGTGAAGGTCTCGAACTGTTTAAACACCCTTCAGATGAGCAGTCAGTGGTAGCAGTGGCTGCTGCAGATCTGATGTAAATTTGAACAGGAAACTGCCTGCAGAATCCACCCGAGCATCTGCTCCTCTCCAGATGCTCCAGTGGTTGTTCAGTGTGGTGTTTATTTGTAGGTGCCACTAACCTGGAAGAAGAGTAACGTGCAGTAAACGATTCCATTGGTTTTGCAGGTACAGGTTCTCCCCAGAAGTCATTAAGCTTGTCTGAGGAAGTAAGTAGTAAGAAACAAACAGATGACACCGTGTCCATGGCATCTTCTTTGCACTCCAGCCCACCTGCTTCTCCTCAGGGCTCTCCACGCAAAGGTACGTGTGCCTTCGCCGTGCACACCTCAGCATCCATCCTGGGAACCTGTGCCTCTGGTGTACAGAAACCAGGGAGGGCAGTGGCAGGAATACTTGTTGGTAATGACATATGGAAGAAATAATAGTTTAGAATGCTCACGTTGAGAATAGAATCATGTCTTTCTATTAATTGACATAGTTTTTCAGTGTATGTTTTAGCCTTAGAAGTCACTTAGTGCTTAAAAAGGGGAGCAG
This sequence comes from Chloroceryle amazona, assembly GCA_027560015.1. Taxonomy (NCBI): domain Eukaryota; kingdom Metazoa; phylum Chordata; class Aves; order Coraciiformes; family Cerylidae; genus Chloroceryle; species Chloroceryle amazona. The sequence goes on along the minus strand of JANHFX010003077.1, from coordinate 86,764 downwards.
TTGTTTTTCTAGCAGCTCCTTAAGTGCTCCTGATAGAATTCCCTAGGGACCTTGAGTGCTGACACCCACCAGTGTATCAGCTCAGATTGAGGTGGCTGGTACATGAGTGGGAGTCAGAAACCTGGGGATTTTTTGAAGAGAAAGTTTCTTGTACAGAAACTGCAGCTGTGGAGACTTCTTACGGTGTTGCCTAAGGTAGCTGGAGCATCAGGGGATTAGAATCAGAGAATGGTTTGGGTTGGAAGGGCCTTTAGGGCACATCTGGTCCAGCCCCCTGCAGGGAGCAGGGCCATCTGCAACCAGAGCAGGGTGCTCAGAGCCCCGGCCACCTCCCCTGGGATGGGGACAGGGATGGGGCAGCCACCACCTCTCTGGGCAGCCTGGGCCAGGCTCTCGCCACCCTGGGCATAAAAGATGTCTTGTATCTAGTCTGAATCTCCCCTCTTGTAGTTTAAAGCCATAAGAAGGTGTCATAGTTCTCCAGAAGAGATGATTTTGATAGCTGCCAAGTAGTGCATCCATCTAAATCCTCGAGTCACCCTTCCCATTTGTTGTTCTTGTGCACAGGGCTTTGTATACATCCCTGTCTGTCATGATGCCCTGAGAATCCCTTTCTTTTTGATGTCTTCATCTTAAAAGACCCGCATCACTTCATCATTAGTCAACCTTGGATGGGAATTCATTTGAAATCTCTTAGCTGCACTCTGTAGTCAGCCAGAGTGGTCAGTGTCGAACGGCGTAAGGTCTTTCCTCCTCCTTTCTGTGCTGCTTTTGTCTCACTGACAGCCCAACGCCACTGGGTTAGCATGGCATGGCACGGGGACTTACTGCATCTTCTCACCCTCTGCAGCAGCAGATCGGGCTGCTCCGTCCACTTTGGCCTTCACAAGAGACTGTTTCCTTTAGGAGAATGCCACTTCTGTTGCTTAAACACAGCATACGTCTAAGAAGCTTCATTACTTGGGTTGCCCAACTTAGCTCCACTGAGATTTTGGGGGTTTTTTTTTGAGCGTCGCTTATAAACAGGTTATTTTTGTTAACTTTCATCAGGTTCTTTGAAAAGAATGTGTTGTTTTTTGGGATTATTTCATTGATCCGACTTGCTTTTGGCATATTTTTAGCACTGATCTGATTTGATTGAGGTGATCCATACATACCCTGTTGTATGTGGAGGGCTAACAGCCCATTGAACTAAAATTAGGTGCTTCACAGGCAGTGAAAAGACATAATTTTAGGCATGAACACATTTCACTTCATCTTAGATGTCGTTTCTTTTGAGCTATACCCAAGTGATATGCAAATAGGATTGAAGGAAAAAAACCCAAACAACTGTTTTCAAATGGGGGCGTTGTTTTTGCTGTTATTTATCTCATCACTTATCAAGACCTATCTGTGTCTTCTTTATTGTAGTTGGTAACATCCAAAGGTCGGATAACTGCAGTCAAATGAATCTCTCTGGCTCTTCCTCATCACTGGCCAGTGAAACCAGCAACAAGAACAGCGGACAGCGCAGCTATGGAATAGGTGGGGCTTATTTACAAAAGAAAATTCAGATGATTATCAAAGCAAGAGACAGTTGTGATGGAAATGAACAGGGAGAAAGAGAGGATGGGAGTCAAAAGGCAGAAGCTGAGCCTGAGCACAGGAAAACGAAGGGACCTCTGCTTAGAAGACTTAGGGAAAGAAGCTTCTCCAGGGAGAGAACAGCTTTTACTGCAAAGAGGGGAGCAGAGCCCAGTGAAGCCTCAGGAAGGAGTGAAAGCCAAAAGGAGAAAGACAGTGATGCTCTGAGTACAGCAAGTATCTATAGCAACAGCAGCCTGTGGACATCTGACTGCCTATGCCTGAAGCCTAGGAGGAGAAGGAAGACTATATGATGGGATTTTAGAAGGACTGTGGTGTCCACTTTGTGCCAGATGTACTGATTTTATCAAAGTTATTGTAGCATTATTCATTTACACGGTTAAGCTGTTTAATGCACTTCTCTTCCAGATATTTGTGTCAGTTATTTAATCACCCTTACAGTGCAGTGAAGACAATAAGGTGAGGTTTAGGAAAATCAAGGTACAGTGACAGTCCTGTTACGTAGCTCTTTGCAAATGCCAACGGGACAGTAAGTTCTGAAACACTCTTAATTAGTCTCTAGATAGTCCCTCATACGATGTAAACCCAGTGCTGGCTTCCAGCACTGCTGTGTGTTTGCATTGGGCACATCTTCTGACCTTCCCAGGCTAACAAAGACAAGTTTATACACCTCTGTTGGTATTTAATGACTCGACTTTCAGATAGAGCTAATCTCTTTAATGAAGAGCAGCCCTTCAGCTCTCCAGATCTCTGAGGCTCTCAAAGAAGAGCGTTTGTTACTGCAGTACAGTTGGGTTAATCTTCAGGAGTTCATTAGACAAAGAATATGAGGCCATAATTATTGTCAAAGGAAAGGAAACTGAAATGTATTCTTAAAAATGCTGGTCTTAAATACTTTTACTTTGTCATTCATAAGCTTCAGTTCTCAGTTTGACAATATTGCTCTTCAGTGCTCATATTCAGTCTTCAAATCTTTCAGCACTAATCAAGCTTAAGCTCTGAAATCTCTCAAATGATGAGCTTCATGCTCAGTACCACTTGTACCAGTGGCTCCAGATTGTGTGACAGACTTGAGGGCATCAATCATCTGTGTTACGCTGTGTGTGTCGCTGGCGTGGCTTTTCCGCTGTCCGGTCATTTCACGTTTTCACTTGCTGATGGAAATATGGGGCAGTCCAGCTCAAAGGCACCTGTAGGTAAAAATGAAGTGAGAAATCAGGAATGAGGGAAGAAATGCTTCTCTGAGGACTCTGTCATCAGTGTATTAATATGGTCTCCTGTAAAGAAAGACCGTGGTTGGTTAATTTACAGATGTTTGTTTACCTAGACATGAAGCAGTTGATGCTCCAGTATCTTAAAATAAAGGTTCTCATTTTGTAATTTTATGCATATAGTCCATATCATGGACTATTTTCTCCTAGTGAAGGCAGGGCTATATTTCCTGACGTGCAGTGGACTCGCTGTAGAGAAACCCACTGGGAACTTAAAGAAAAAAAAAAAAAACAAATCTAAAAAAAATGAAAGCACCACCACAGTGGTTAATCCAAGACCTTTTGCCTTCAGCTAAAGGTGAACAGACCAGAATTGTGGGGCCAGAGAATGATTGGAGGCAAAATGTTTTGAGTTGGGTTTTTTATTGAAAAAGACCCCTGAGTAACAGCCACCTCCTGGTTCTGTTGCTTGACAGCACAAGAGAATGAATTTTGGTTGCCCATGAGATGGTGCGTGGACTTAACTAAAGAGATGAATCCTCCAGAGAGCTTGAAATCTGAACAGCCTAAATGTGCTGCTGCAGCTGAAGGCACATGAGCCTATGGGACCTGATGGGATTCATCCCAGGGTACTGAAAGAGTCAGCTGATCTTATTGCTAGACCTCTCTCAGATACTTATCCATGCTCTTGGGGCTCTGGAGAAGGTCTCAGTCAATTGGAAGCTAGCAAATGTTACTCCAGTTTTCAAGGAAGGCAAGAAAGATGGACCTGGTAATTATGTCAGGCAGTCTCATTTCAGTGCCAGGTAAAATGATGGAGGAGATTATTCTGAGGGTTACTGAAAAACACTTGAAAGACAATGTGGTCATGAGTCAAAGCCAACATGGGATGCGGTTCATTCATGGATTTTGATGTAACGGGTGGATGAGTAGGGGCTAGGGCAGAAGAAGGTCTTTGTTCCACTAACTTAGTATCCTGTTAAGACAAGATTACCCACCTCAAAGTGAAGGGAAGGCAGCAGATGTGGGTGTTTGGGATTTGAGCAAAGCTTTGATGCTATCTCTGAGAGTATCCTTCTGGACAGAATGTCCAACCTGTTACCTAGCACTGTAGGTGACCATTTGGCTTGAAGGGTCAGTCCCAAGGAGCGGTGGTAAAGGAGTTGCCACCTGGCTGGTGACCAGTCCCTACTGGTGCTCCCCAGGACTCCGTTTCAGGGCCAAGTGCTCTTCAGTGGATTTATCCATGACCTGGACCCAGGGAGTTGAGCGCACACAAGTAAGTTTGCTGACAGTGCTAAATGAGGAGGAGCTGTTGATTCCTTCCAGGGTAGAGGGGCCTTACAGAGAGTTCTTGATAGATGAGAGTGCTGAGTGGTTGCCACCTCTATGAAACAGAACACCTGGGACAGTGGAGTTCTGTACATGTAGTGAACTGGTCAAGAGACAAGATTGTCCTTCTACTTTGGAGCATCTCCGTGGCCTCGCCTCGGATGCTGTGTTGTTCATCCTGAGGGCTCGTTCGGATGCAGCCTGGGGCCAGGTATCCCATCTGGAATCGCTTCAGCTCTACTGGCAGAAGTGCCTACGGGAGATGTAGCCAGAACCCGTGGGAAGTCCCCAGTATAGGAGTCTCTTTTATGTTCACTGCAGGTAGTAGGAAGAGGAGGTGTTGGATATATGGGGCTATATACATCATTTGTGTTTGAAAGAAGTTATCTGAGGGTAAGGGTGAGCCAAGCAGAAAATACACATTATATATTTTGCTCTGGAACTGGAGAGATTTTCAGCTCTTTCCCTTCCACGGGAGCAACGCCGGCATCTGGTCCAGCTCCCGCCCAAGTTGCATTGCCCACTTTTGCTTCCTTCTCTGTTCATTTTGGAACAGATAATAAAACCCAAAAGGACCATATGGCTAATCCCCGAGTGCTAATAGCTGGCTTTTACCTTAGTCAGCATCTCCTCCTCCACTGCCAGAAAAATCTGTCCTCTGAGCCTCTCACGACAGCAGGGCAGAGGGGGGGAGGGAAACGCACGGCACTTAACGGCAGGACTCGGTGCTGGCAAAACTGGAGAGACCTGATGTGTCCACCCCCGGTTCGTGCTGCGTCTGGTGACCTTGTTGCTGTAGGTTTCACCTTCTGGTCTGCAGTAGTGGAGTTGCAGGGAGGTTGTTGGTATCACCAGACTTGCATTAATAAAGTACAGTGCTAGGTGCTGACTGATGCTAAAAGCTTCAGTGGACCGATGGTGCAAACAGGGTTGGACTGGTTTGGTTTTTATTAGCCTTGCTGAACTGTGTGTGTCAATGCTTCGTGGTTGTACCTAGTAAACTTGAATTGCTCTTTGACCAGGACATTCCCTTCTCTCCTTTAGGCTATGCCCTCATACCCTCCACTAAATCCGATAACTTCTCAGACTCCAGTCACAGTGAGATTTCATCCCGGTCCAGCATCGTGAGCAACTGCTCGGTGGACTCGATGTCGGCAGCTCTGCAGGACGAGAGGAGTTTGTCCCAGTCTCTGATCGTGGTGGATTCAGGGGGAGCTGAGAGAAAAGAGCATCCTCAGCCCCTGGCTGACTACGGCCAGCCATGCCCAGGGTAAGGCACAAGTGGTTTGGCTTGGGCTTGGTGTTGGAAAGGGTAGTGAAGCTTTGGTCAGGGCACGCTTAGGAACACTCCCGTGGCCATTAAGCTCTGGCCAGGAGCTGGAGTGCTGGCTGCTGTATGGGAAGAGCTTATGTTCCCAAGAAACTTAGTGTTACTGGGGTAGGCAACAGCTTGTCCCATCGGTGGGGTTCAGATGGACATCTCTACCTGGAGACTGCAGATGTGCCAAGATGAAAACCCAGTGCATTAGTCCAGTAGAGATAGAGAGCAGGGTATTAGCAGTTCTCTGAGAGTCAGCAGTGCCAGTCACTTCACACTCTTATGTCCTTTGTAAGGATTTTCTGTTACCACATGTTGCTTAGGCAAACTGGAAGTTTTTTGCCACTGTCTTCTGTGGTTTTCCCCACCCGAGATCTTGTTACTTCAGTGCAGTGAGAACTTGTCCCGAGATGCCACTTTGAATGGGAAATTTTTGGTTTTAAGGATATCTTGGGGCAGCGTATTCTGGTCTGAGCTGTTGTGGATTCAAGTCAATCAGCTCATCTCTAAAGCGACACGAGATTTTTACAACTGAAGTCTATAAAGAGCCGGATGTTTTGTGTGTAACTGATGGTATTACACCAGTCTTCTGTGGTGTTCTCTCCCCTCTCCAAAACTTCTTTAGCCTCTGCTCTGCTCAAGTGATGCAGCTCCTAAGAAAGGAGCGATTTGCTTTATTTTCACTGGCTGTGAAAAGCCACTTTTGTTGGTGGCTGAAGTGGAGCGAGCCGCTCCGAGGCCACCGCTGCCCTCTGAACCAGCTCTTCGCTTTGCAAATCAAAAGCAGCCTGTACTGTTCTGTGGTCGTTCCTTTACGCCTCAGGTTCGGTGGGGTTTGGAAGAAATAAAGGAGTTTTTATGCTAGAACTTAGAAAATAAAAAAGCAAGGGAGGGGGAACAAAACTCGTTAGCACGTATCTAAGAGATGTTCTTGGGTTTCACAACGTGTCAGCAAACTGCTGAGGGATAGGGGTGCATTTTAATGCTGTGCTGCCCAGAAATAGTTAAGAGACTTGAATGATGTCTAGCAATTGTCACTTAATGTATTCTAAATTCATGCAAAGCTGGCTTTTTTTTCCTCCCCCCCTGATTATGCGCTGCCAGCAATTAGAGCTTTTAGCAGCCGCTTCTTTAAACGAGAAATTTCATACTTGGGTTTTCAGAATCTGTCACTCCAGATCTTTTCCACAGATGTTATTTATGCCCAATATTTCATTGACTTACAACTACCTCCACTCTGTCTAAACAACTTTATGTTGCTGCCAGGGAAGGGGTTGGTTTCTATTCTAAAGATTTCGTTTGGGTTTAGCTTGTAAAGGCAAAGAAAGAGGTAATTACTCCTCTGCTTTCTGCCAGGGGCTGTCTTGCTGAAGGTGGTAGAGGAGAGCTGGGGTGGACCAGATTTTTATGGATCTGGGGTCAAGCCCGTGGCAGACTCGTTACGCCCTTGGGAATAACTTCCCTGCTGCCGTGTGCGGTAGCGAGTCGGGAATAACAACGGCGTCCATTGGCAGAGCTCCTTGTACCTTCACCTCGCTGCTCTTTTAAAGGCAGATAATTGCCTCTGAGTGCATCACTCTCGTTTGAAAAGCTTACGAGGTTTTGTTGGTTTGCTTGTTTTATCCTGGTTTCTGTTGTTTTCAAATGTAGCTGGTCAATCAGTAGGCCGGCTCTCATCCGAGGGATGGCTTTCACGTCCTCCATGAGCAGCGAGGAGATCTCCCACGAACACATCACGGTCGAGGCAGCAGACAGCGGTCGGGGAAGCTGGACTTCATGCTCGAGTAGTTCTCATGACAACTTCCAGAATATCCCAAACCAGAAGAGCTGGGATCTCCTCAATTCTTACCGTCACACCCAGCTGGACGGACCTATAGCCGAAGTCGATCCCACAAACTGTTACTCTGAGGAGGCTTATTTGTATTCTGAAGCCTTTTCCAAACCCAACAGGCAGTCGAAAGGCAGCGTGGAGCTCGATCAGTCTCGGCAGAGCTGGGCCTCCTCCAGCTCGCTCTCGGACACCTACGAAACAAACTATGGGACAATTAAGAGGCGGGGGCTGGAGAACTCTACGGCAGAGCAAACGGAGGTTTTGGACTCTAAACCAGGAGCTGATACAACTTACAAAACTGTCACTTCGAGTACAGAGAAAGGCCTCATAGGTAAGCCAAGCCGACAGCTCGCGGAAGCTTCTACGGCTGCTTTTCCTATGGATACCCAGTCGTTCAGAAGTGATGTCAGCAGGTCTGGGGGCTGGATGGCATGTTAAACTCGGCTTTACGTGTGGTTTCAATCAGAACACAACACAGACACTGTGTTTGCAAGCATTAGGCAAATTGAAATAACAACCCAGCCTACTTCCCAATGGCTTTAGGGGTCTCCAGGAGAGCTGTCTTCAGGAGCAGGTCAGGCAGTGCCTCTCTGTAGAACAACTCTGTCTTTTTCTGGGTGATGTTGGCAACGCGCATCGCTGTAGACCTTCCTCTGGCAAGGAGCAATGAGCATGGCTTCTTGCAGTCCATATAATACAGACTTGCCCTGAACCTGAGAGGAAGATGATGGCTGCTGTGGTGGTACAGAGCCCTCCCACCCCCCTGCAGCTGGGGCACCTTTCCTCCGCAGGGCTTTGGTCCCTGGAAGCTCAAGGGCACAGCAGATTCCCATCCTATCTTTGCTATGTCAAACTGCCCTATGTTGGGTTCTACAGCTGCAGTTTGGCTACCTATGAAAGGAGAAAAACTTAGAAAAAAGTCCTTTCAAAGATGCATAGCTCCACCGAGCGAGGTGTTCTTTCCCCTCTCCTAGTCAGTTTAGCAGCCAAAACCTAAAGGTTTTAAAGGGTTAGGAGCAAGATAAAACAGGGAATGTAAAGCTTTTTAGACTGCCAGTCAAGGGTGCAGCTGATGGGTAATTTAATTAGTGACTCCTTGCTGGAGGGTTTGTTACCAGGGGTTGAATGAACATCAGAAGCAGGGTAGAGGGCTTGAGTGCATTCCTGCAGTGGGACCTCGCTCCTGAGCACGTGCTCTTGCCCTTGTAAGCCTTTCAGAGCTGCTCGTGAGCCTCCGAGCTGTTGGAGGTGGCGTGTTGGCTCTTCCCTACATGCCATCTTCACTCCCAGCTCTTCCCCTGCCATTTCATTCCGTTTGCTGTCCTCCTTTGTGCCACCCTCAGCAGCTTGCTTCAGTAGAGCGTGCCTCTAGCTGCTGCAGCTAAGAGCTGATAGAGGCTGGAGATAACTTCTGGTTTGCAGAGGCAGATGTGTTATCTGTTCACTATTGTACAGTATGCCAAAGGCATTTTTTCCCACTGTATTTCACCATTTGCTACTTCTCTACAAACACCTTGCTGCCAGAGTTTGGTTCCTGAGTGCTGGTGTTGAATAGGTCCCCAAAAGAACCAGCACGGGGTTTTTTTTTTGCCTGAAATCCTTAAAAGGGAGCTGGAAAGGCACAGTCCACATCCTGATGGCAGAATGTGGTCTTGCCACAATCCCAGAGTGCGCTGACTTCCAAACTTCGGGCTCATCTCTACCCAGAGGGTGTGGGATGGGGCTGTGCTTTGCTGTTATTTTTACCTAGACATCAAAATTCATATTGCTGCCTTTTAGTGAAGATTCCTTTAACTACTGCGTGGAATCTCACCCTGTTTGCTTTACAAAGTGAGTATTTGAATAATTGAGCCCTTAGGAAGGGATATTCCTCGTGGAAGGGTTTGGGGACCTCCTGAGGCTGCGGGTGGGTGACAGAAAGGATGGCCACTCAATGCTGTGGAGAGAAAATGCTCTTAGAATTTTTTATTTTGATAGGATTTGTGAATTATTACAGATCAAAACTTGAAAAAAAGGGCACGTGATTCCTGCTTTTGTTACTACAATAGGTTGTAGGAGCTCTAGGAAGCCTGGAGCTTTAAAGGAGAACATTCCCACCCCTGCCAGTCCACAAGTCCACACCACTTTAAGAAATACTTGTTTATTTTCACCCTTTCACGTTCTTGTAAGATAAGGAAATCTTAGGGTTGTGGAAATAAACTGTAATGAGCCCACAAGAAGAATGCAAATTCCACTCAATTAATAGGTTTTAAAAATTCCCTTTGCTTTCAAACTCTCCTGTTGCAACGTGTCCGTGGAAAAAAGCCCAATTTAACATGCCCAGGAGCCCCAGACCTGGGGGTGGGTGGGAAAGGAGGGAACTTGGACAAAACTTAAGCTTTGGTTTGAGAGCCCGTGACCTGAGCTGCTGGCGAACGGGGAGGGCACTGGACATAAGCAGTTATTTACTGTTAGAAAATGGAAATACTGAGTGCAGGCTTTGTAACTGCTGATGGGAGCAGTTTCATGGGCTCATAAGGGGTTTTTTTTTCTTCCTGTAGCATAGCTGATGGGATGGTTTAATATCTGATAAGCCACAGATTGATAGAGAGATATAGTACGATACCAAATTCCTGTTCAACCACTGCTGGCTGATGAAGTCGATGTTGTTAAAGGCAACCAACAGCTCTTGCTATCGGTCTCTGGCACGCTGCCCAAAGGAACTTTGGGCTAGTTGCCTAAAATTTTCTGAGTTGCCCAGCCTGTAGCAGAGCAGGAGCAGGCTCGGCCGGCAGCACCGCTGTGCCGGATCTCCCTCCGTGCCGTGGAGCTGGGGCGGGGGGCTGCAGGAGTTGGGGTAATAATGAGCACTTTTAATTGTGAGATGAATATAGAGAAGTTTAAAGCCCCGTTTCCACTCGCTTGGCATCTGGCCTGACGAGTTGCCGGGTTCTGTTGCTACCGTGACTTCTGAAAGCCAGTAGAAAACGTAAATGAAAGCGTAAATACCTGCCGCCGTCGCGATAACCAGTGTTCTGCATTTGCATTTTGTTATCAGTTTCTGTTTTGCCATTGTAACATTTCATAATTTTTTAACGTTTTGTTTCCTTTGTTTTCTTCTTTAACATTTCCATTGCTTATTTCTCGTGCCAGTGTACTGTGTCACCTCACCTAAGAAGGACGATAGGTATAGGGAGCCACCTCCCACCCCTCCGGGATATATGGGGATTTCTTTAGCGGACATAAAGGAAGCATCGCCCCACCACCCACACCTAAAACCTCCCGACTATAGTGTGGCAGTGCAGAGGTCAAAGATGCTGCACAGTGACCTCTCTAGACTTTCATCAGCATCTCTCGGTAGTGACCCGGTGGCCTGTATTTCATCGAAGATGCCTCAGTGGCATAGTCTGCAGCCGTCCAACCCCAAGCTAGCAGATATGACTGACGCAGATAGTGAAGAGGATGGTAGGTGCAACACCTGACTCGGGAGATGTTAAGTGAAACTGCTGTGTGAATCTGATCTGTGCAGTGTTTTCCTTCACAACCGTGTTCTTGGGCTTTCTCTTCGGTGGTTTCTGGAGATTAAAATCGGGGTTAATCTCTGGCTCTGGTGAATACCTGCTGTATGCACATGCATTTGTCTGTGCATGGGTATACACCTTGGAAACAAAAAAAAAAAGAATGCCTCCCCTTGAGAAAAAGCATGTCGACATCAAACGGACTCTGAATTACGTGCCAGTAAAGAACTGCAAATAAAAATATACGCGCCACAGCTGCCAGAGCGCAACTAAGACACTTAAGAGCATGTAGAGGCTGTTTGTTTATTTTATTACTTCAAAATCCGTCCCCTCTGAGCGGTGACGACGGCTTCAAGGGACACTGCCAGGCTATCAGTTCCATACAGAAAAACTCCAGCCTCTTTGGGTTGAGTAACTGGTGTCCCACTGGTTTTAGGTGGCGTCGGGATGCTGATTTACGCTCGGTTCACGTTTCGATTCTCACGTGCCAGCCTTCATTCCTCTGGAGATTGAATTTAAAAACATTGGCGGGGGGGGAAAAAGGCAAAACCAACAAACGCTCAATTTCTGCTCTGCTGAAAAGTGCATTTGTTAAACTTCTCAGCCCAGCTTAGCCTGCCAGTGTCTCTTCCACTTAAATTTGTCCCGACCTTGTTTGAAGCAACGGCCAATGCTGCCGAGCACGGCGCCTGTCGATCGGGTGACCAAAATAGAAGAGATTTTTATGCAAAAATCTGCTCTTATATTGTGTCAAAAGTAACTTTGAGTTAAGGGAATTTCCACTGAATCTTCTACCTACTGATTTGCTTCCAGTACCTTTACACTGGTGTGATCCCTCTGTACCCTTTGCTAGCAAACTCTTTTTTTTTTTTAATTATTATTATTTTTTTCTTTATTTATTTTACTTCTTTTTTTACTAGAACATTGTGGTCTTTTCCTTCAACTTCAGTCTGGTTTAAAATGAGCATGGGTTTAGATTAAACCAATTTTGACTGCAAAATGATCCTATCTTGGCCCTTCAAAATACATCAACACAATTTAACATCAATCTGAGTACTGCAGTTCCAACTTCACGGCGAAACGTGGAGCTGCCCAGCAGTAATTCAGTTGGGATATTAAACGTTTTTGATGTGAAAATAAGAAATTAATTGCTTCAAACATTTTAATCCACATTTTTTTGAGCTAAATTTAACCATAAACTTTCAGATGCGCCTGTTTTTTAAAGCGCTTGGTTCATTTTCTTTGGGATACAACGCTCGCTGCATGTTGGAAAGTCATTTAGTGGCTTTTCTCCCCAAATCCGTAGCTTTGGGAATTTTGGGGAGCTGCATGCTGATCGTTTTTGGAGGTTCTGGGATGGTCTGGTTTGCGATAGAGCTTTATTGGATGACTGGGATGCCTCGGGCTACTTGAGGCTGGGATAAATGGTGATGCTGAATATATTGCGGTCAATGATTAAGAGAGTGAAAACATCACGATGAAGCAGTGAAGTCTTCACAGCACCTCTGTAATCAGACACACTGGGTGCTGCTCTGCACCCTCGCCATCCGACCGACGGCATCATTCACTATTTATTTCTTTTTTTTCCCCCCCCTTCTTGTTTTGCAGAAGACGAACAAGTATCAGCAGTCTAAGCAAGGGGGGGGGGCTGTTTCTCTCCCCCCCCCAGGAGGGATGTGGGGAGAAGGACCGCACGGTTCCGTTAGCCAACGCTAACGCCTTGCTGCTACCGACCGCAGACGTCGC
>JANHFX010003077.1:41922-52339 GCA_027560015.1 Chloroceryle amazona | reverse complement strand
CTGCGCTGCTGGGCCCCCTGCTCTGGGTGACCCTGCTGGGTGGAGCAGGGGGGTGGCACCAGAGCATCCCCAGAGGTTCCCTTCCAACCCCCACCATGCTGGGGTTCTGTGGTGGCTCTGCTTCTGCTGGCTGCAACCTCAGAGAACATGGAAAGCAAACTAAAAAGCAACAATGCAATGAGTTGTCCTGAACAAGCCATCCCTCTTCTGCAACTATTAGCTAAATAAGGTTGTTGGTTTGATTGAGAAGTCCTAGACAGAGGCATTCAACAATGTAAATTTGATAATTTAAGTTTAAATTTCCTGTAAGTAGAGATTTAATTCAATCAGTTGCTGATAGCAGATATTTCCTAGGTATCAATGTCAGATGCTTTCTTTAGTCAGCATATGGTCAGAATGCCACTACTCGCTGCAGAAAGTTGCACAAAACAACTGCGCTACCAAAAATAAGAAAACCGAAATGTTAAAATACTGGGATGGGACTCAGGACCCTGAGACTAAGACTCTGAAATGCTTTTTATAACCTCCTGCTTCCTATTCACTCACATAGTTATGCAAATGCCATCAATTGCAATAAAATCAATTAAAATGCTATCGAGTCTCATAAAAATATGTACGCCTTAGTTCACTGCTGAGAGTATTTTTTGCTCCACTTGCTTATGGCCAAAGGAGAGGAGGAACATGCAGCACAGTGGCTGCTCATCACCAGGAATACTGGGATACCATCTTTCCATAGTCCAAGAGCCTGCGTGGCCAACCTCTTGCCCACACCCTTCAAGCTGGGCATCGATCAGGGAGGTGGTGAAGTCACCATCCCTGGAAGGGTTTCCAAGCCCTCTGTGGAGCTGTGGTGCTGAGGGACACGGGTTAGGGGTGCCCTGGCAGTGCTGGGTTGGACTCGATGGTCTGAAAGGGCTCTGCCAACCCAAACAATTCTATGATCAGCTGGGGTGAAGTTTTGTGCAGGCTGCCTGGGAGTCCAAGAATGGGAAATCACCAAGTGGTGATTTCCAGCCCTGCTTCAAGATCCAACCATGCAATCTGGCCTCTTCTAACCATGAAACTGCACCCTGAAGAAAGGCTCCAAAACACCTGTTGCCAGCTATAACTGGACAGAAAATGTAAGCAGAGAAGAAAGTGTTTAATATTAGTGTAGCCTGACTATGCTTAAGGGTTTGTTCTGGTCCCTTTTTTGTGGTGACGTTGTCATACAGAGCCCTGATTAATTTGCTAGGCTGTTAGTTTTTGTATGTTATTTTTCTTCCAGCCTGACTAAAGCAAACTACCCACAAAAAGAGAGGTCTCCACAGGGTGCTGAGCAGTGTCTGTGCTCTGCATTGGTTAGGGGAGATGTCCTCTAGCCAAAAAAGTTCATTGCCAGCATGGCAATGAAGCTGGACACCTTTTCCTTCAAGCTGAAATGTCTACATCGCAACAGCACAGAAATAATGCAGCAAATCACTGCAGTGCTCTGCAGTGCAGAACTGGTGCCATTTTTCTGTGCAAATTAGATTTTCATGGACCTAGCCAGTACCTGAGCTCAGAGAGATCCCTTGGCTAATTCTTATATTCAGTATTGCTTGGGAAAAAGAAAAATGGAGTTTGGTTTTGTCCTAACATTTTGAAAATATATAGATGACGGTATGTTAGGAGATCCCACCCAGAAAAAGGGGAAAAAAATTAGTGGAAGGGGGTTTTGTGTAAAATCTGTGCCTGCCCCTAACCCAGGAACCGAGTAATGTCATTCTCAGAGAGCTACTTTGAAGGAATTTTACTTGAACGCAATTTAATGTACCTGAGGTACCTGCATTGTTGGATACAGCCTTGGTTTCTTAGGATTTAACAAGACCTTAATGTGAATGTCCGAGGCCTGACCCATCTGAAGGGTAGTTCAGGAGAAAGTGCAATTGCCCTATAAATAATTCACTTGGGTGCCTCGGCTGCCATTCGCTGTAGCCCTTTTAATACCCCATAAACTCAAATGTACCATGCTATTTCTCTCCGTTTCAAACTGCTCTCCCAGGGATGGCAAATGGAATAGCACCATCAGACCATATGCTGTGGAGACCAGCGAGCGGATGAAATTGCAGCAGTGCCGACACGTGCTGGATTTTGCTGGTTGTAAAGTTCACGTGATGAACTACGGCTCCTTCCTTTTGTCTCTCTGTTCTATGCACTGAGAAAGTTTTAATGGCACAACTCCTACGTGGGGTGCAATGTTCATCTGGACTGAGCGAGGAGAGTGTTCCTCGGGTGTTTTGGAGAGCAAAGAGCATGGTGGTGCTTGGCCTTCCTCAGCAGGTGCTGACATGGGGTGAAAAGGAGCTGGTCCTGCCTGATGGGCAGCTGTCCTTGGCTGAATAACTTCTGCATGGTTGTTTCTGAAGTGCTGGTCTCACAGATCTGGCAGAATCTTGTGGGAATGGTGAGCGCTGAGTGATTCAGGCAAAAGATGCAGCCCTGTTTAACATATTGCTAGCGTCCTCACCCATCCCAAATGGTCCCGCCAGGTGACAAAACTCAGGAGGTGTTGGTTAAACCCAGCTCAGCTAGCGGCATGGGAAGAGAGGGAGAGCTCAAGCTCCGAGCTGGTGTTGGCACAAGCATCCTTTCCCATCTGCATTTGGGTATGGCTGAAAAATCAAAGTGAGGTTCACCACAGCACCTCTCTGCAGACCCCCAGTGTTCCCACCGTGACCTGGTTTCTTCTCACTTCTCCTTTCCCTTCCTTCCCTTTCTTCACATGGGACAGCGAATGTCTTTTGGGCTTACCCCAGTTTAAGGGAGAGGACTCTCTGGCTCTTGGGCACCTTGAATTTACTGATAAGGGATCCCAGGTGAGTTTTTCCCAAGTTATGAAGTGCACGGTACCTCTAAGGCTTTTGTCCCAGCTGGCAGGAGACCTGGAATCCCCCCTCTGCCTTGTACAAGTCTCTATTAAGCAGTGTGAAATTGGTCCATTTATAATTCATTTTAGGGTCTAAATCTCAGGATGATGTTGAAATGACTAGAGCTTCCTGGAAGGCAGCCAGGATTTGTCCTGCCCTTTTCTTGTTCCTCCAGAAGAAATGTATTTTCAGCACAAAAACTCAATTAGGACAGCAAAAGCCCACTCCAGCCGGGGGGAAGGGACTCTGCTGCTGGGCCACAACCTCTTTGCGAGCGCTTTGCAGGCAAGAGGCTGGGCTTGGGGTCTGGCATAGAGGGGGCATCTCGAAGGATGAATTTGTTATCAAGTCCCACCTCTATTCTGGTCTGGCCTGGCCTGGTGTTCCTGCTCCAGCTGTACCGTGGCCTCCTTTCTCTTAGTGTTTAATCGTCTCTTCTTTCCCCAGATTCTCAGGTTATTAATTATTGCTTAAACGAGCAGCGAGAGCACAGCTCCACACGTGTGGTCTGATGGAAAATCCTGGGTTAAACTGAAGAGCAATTTCCCATCTCAAGGTGTTTCCGAACACACCAATGACTCAGTTTCTTGGATTTGGAATAATTTCAGCTTCAACTTTCCCACTGCAGATGATTTTCCTCAGCTGACTTTCTGAGCAGCCTGCAAGCTCTGCCCCCCAGACCCTAAAAAATCCCCCCCCTCTTGCATCTCCTCCTCCCTCCATTGCAGCACTTGCGTTTAGTACAAGTCTCTCTGGAGTTCTTTATTTGCCTTGGTTCCTGCTGATTAAAACCTTTCCACCACCAGCTCCTTCTGCTTCGTTCTGCCAATAATGGCAATCCAATGTTTGTGAGGTAATTGCTGCTTCCGTGACCTGCGATGTGAAAAAGGTGAGATGGTAGCTATGGAATGAAACTAAGGGGATGAATTGCGTCCTTTGAAGGGAAAATGTATCTGCTTACAGACAGCTGGGCAATCAGAAAGGATGGCCATGTAAAAGTTGGGATTTAAAAGTCTTGCAGTGGTGGAAGGATGGAACAGAAAGTCTCTGTGCTGTGCTCTGGGGCTGTGCTGCAGGTTCAGACTTGGCTCCAGCGCTGAGCCGGGCCCTGGCAGATCCTCTGGCTGGTGCTTTGTCCAAAGCCACCGCAGATGTGACCGTCACCTCTAAGCTGGTGCCATTGGTGCCTCCACCATCTTAGTCAGGTAATCACTGGGGACTGATGCTTTGTGAAGGAAAGCACATCCCGGGTGGCTGGCATTGCTATAAGGGACATCTGAATTTTGCAATGCCCTCTGTCCTGCTTCTGACCACAGTATCACTTTTTCTCACTTTGCTTGCTTTGCTGAAGCTTTCCTTAAAATTTTGGGGTCAGTCAGGCCCCAAATGTCCCCTAACCCAGCGTGCTTTCCTCCACTTCTCTGTCAGAAGCCGTGAATGTCACATCCTTCTGTTGCAAAGCGATAAATCACCGCTGCCTCCTGACCGTGGGGATGGTGGAAGGCACGATTAATATCCTGTCACTGCTGGCTGGCAGCAGGTTTTTGGCATGTTGAAGGAAGCGAGCTTTGTAATGGCTTAATGCCCCCTTGCTCATAAGCTTAACATTAACCACATGCTTAATAAATTTGTTTTCTCAAAGGGGAGCCTGGAGCGAGTGACTGAGTGCTGGACTTTTCTAGGCTCTGTGCCTTCACCGACTTACTCCGTAATGCTGGGGAAAGTCATTTAAATGTCTCCAGTATGTAAGTTTACCCAACTGTAAAATTGGGTATAATAAGCCTTGCTTACTTTACAGCTAAGGTTTAATTCAGTCGTGTTTGTTGTGCGGTGTCAGACCTCGTCTAGCAGGTATAATAGGAAAGGTGTTATAAATGGGCAGCGGGGAGGACTGTCCATTAGCAAAGTCATTGTTATAAGAAAAATCTGGCTGGAATGGAATGCAGAAATCAAACAGCCGTTGACAGAACCAGATAATTATCTTCCCTGTAAAACGTAACCTTGCAGGTAATGAGATGAAGGTGTTCGAAGGGAGTCGGTGTAACAGAGTTGGTGTAACAGAAGGACAAGTGTCGCTAAGTGCCTGGAGGAAGCTTTGCAGAGGCTGCCTGGGTGGAGAGCCCTTGAATGCCAAGTGCAACAGCCCCGTCCCACCGCCCGTCGCTGCGGGCACGGCACCTGCCTGGCCATGTGCTCTCTGCTGAGTCCCAACAACACGGAGGGGGAGATCTTGCAGGGTACAACAGGAGCTGAGCACGGGGTTGGGAAACCTGCTGCTGTCTGCTCATCTACACCACACGCACAAAAACTGCCAGTAAGAGCAATACACTTATTTTAGCTTAGCTGCCCTCAGGCAGCTTTGTTATGCTGAACAGCCCCGTCGAGCAGAGCATGTGTTTTGTTTTAAGTGCATACATTTGTCACCTTCATGGGTGATTTATAATACGAAGTACATTCTAAGAATATGGGACGTGGTTTGTCCTGCCAGAAAGCTTTTTGTTTGCCTTTCTTTTTTTTTTGACGGCTCGTACGCACGAGGTGCGAGTCGCTGGGGTGTTTGTGGGCAGGGGGGTTTCAAGGAAGGTTGTTGATTTTTATTAAACTCCTCTGTATTATGTGTAAAGGCTGGAGAACAGCCAAGCTGGGCCCTGTCTTGGTTGGCACATGGAAAAAGTCACTGCCTCAAGGTGCCAGGAGGCTGAAAAGTGGTAGCAATGGGGTGATGAGGGCAATATTGATCTGAACAGAGGTGAAAACAGAGAAACACGAGGTGTGGACAGTGTGCACTGGGTGCCATGCCCAGACAGCTATCCTTATACTGCTGTTGCTGGTTTCCAGCGTGTATTGGGAGTGGTCGGGGTAGCTAGTGACCAGCCATCCTTCTTTTTCTGCATCACTAAGATGGAATCATTAACTAATGAGGAAGCCAATATGAAAACCCGGTTCTGATTGCAGCTGGGATGGTGTGGAGCAGATGCTGTGTGTGTCCCTCCCTGTGACTGCTGCCTGCAGACGGAACAGCTTCCTCAGAGTCTTTTAACCAGAGATGTCCCATCTCTAATTTGACCAGCAATTCCGTTGTGATATGGAAACCCTGAGGTCAGGTGGGTCTTTCTTATCCCTGAACACCTCTGCAGCTTTCCTGCCCTGAGCATTTTATTTCTTTGCCAGGTTTCCCAAACAAAAATGCCTCGGTCCAATGGCTTATTTTATATTTGTTTGTGAGCCACGTGGTGTTTGAATTGCTTGGTGTGAATTGTAGTAGTGTCCAGAAACTGTAGCTGTTCAAATTATAGAATCATAGGATGCTTTAGGCTGGAAGGGTCCTCTAGAGGTCAGCTGGCCCAACCTCCCTACACCAGCAGGGCCATCTCTACCTAGGGCAGGTTGCTCAGAGCCCCATCCAGCCTGACCTTGAATGAGGCCAGGGATGGGGCCTCCAGCAGCTCTCTGGGCAGCCCACTCCAGTGTCTGTCACCCTCAGGTTAAAGAACCTTTTTCTAATAACCAGTCTAAACCTCTCCTTTCCCACCTTAAAACCCTTGCTCCTTGTCCCATCATTACAAACCCCTTTGAACAGACCTCCTGCCTTCATGTAGCCCCCTCCAGGTACTGGAAGGTCACTAGAAGGTTCCCCCTGGAGCCTTCTCTTCTCCAGACTGAACAGCCCCAGCTCCCTCAGCCTGTCTTCATAGGAGAGATGCTCCATTCCCCTGATCATCTTGGTGCCCAACTCTGGACACGCTCCAGTAGGTCTCCATCCTTCCTGTGCTGGGGGGTCCAGAGCTGGACGCAGTACTCCACCAGTGTCAGGTCAAGCAGACAATCTGGAGGAGATGTTCCCAGGGGAAACCATCCTTCTGGTTCTGCTTTTCCAAGGAATTCAATGGCTGCACTTACTGCACGTTAGTCCTTCTTTTGAGTGTTGCATTTCACGCTTCCACTACACAGCTCTTGTTCTCAGTGTCAAGACAATGTGGCCCACTTCTCAAAAATGAAGGTGCTTCCAAGGGTTCCAATTAAATCTGACTTTTTAAAGAGTCTTCTCTGATACAGGTCACATCCTACGCTTTGCTTCCTCAGCCTTCATCAGTGGAGACTTTTGCTGAGGAAGAACTGCAACGCTGGCTGTGATCGTTCTCGTTTGACCCTTAAGAATGTCTCCTCCATATATTAATCTTCCCGTCGTGTGTTGATATAAGCTGATGGCTGCCTGCCTGCCAGTGCCTAGTTCTGCACAGTGCTGTGATGGGGAGGGTGCAGAGCCTCCTGAAAGCTGCTGGCAGGGGACGTATTGCGAGGCTGGCTTTGGACAAGCTCAACAGCTCCTCTGTAAATGACCTTCAGCCAAACCTCCCTCTCGCACACACAGCCGGGTAGGAAAAAAAGATGGTAAATGGATAAGAAAACGACAGACTAAATAAGCAGACCAAAATAACAAGTTTAAATTCAGCCAGAGCTCTGATTTCTATCTGTGAGCACAATGCATTTCAGTGAATAAAGGGCAAGGTAAAGAACAGGTCTCTTTTCTTTTTGCAAGCGTAGCACGCTGGACGAGGAAATTAGTCAGCAGCTCCTCCAAGCATGAGGGCAGGGCTGGGTGAGCAGAGGTGCTCCCTTTGGTAAAACAGAGCAAGACCTCTTAGCTGGACCGTGGCTACGGGAACCAGCTCCTGGCACGTTTGAAACCTGCTCTGCCCCGTGGGATGCTGCTGATGGTGCAGCGAGCGAGGAGCTCCAGCCGTGCCTGCAAGCAGGGCTGCCCAGCCAGACCTGCAGCGTGGTGCCTGGCCAGTGTGATTCCTTAGAGACAGCTTAAAATCAAGGATAATTTAAAGGTTATGGACCTTGGGAATGGGCTGAATAATATTGCTGCCAAAAGGAACAGCCACGGAGCTCTGAGCAGCGCTTCCTTACGCCGTTACTCCCAACACATTTCCTCTGCTGTGGCAATGTGTTTAAAGGTGCTGCAGCTGCTGTCTGTGCTTTCTCCCTCCTTATTTATTTTGAGTGTTGCTTATTGTTTATCTTACTGTCCCCCTGGCCTTCCACTTTTCCTCTTAATACAGTCTCTGAATTTCGCTTGTCCTTAGAGAGTGGTGTTTGAAAGCCCACACCTGTATCCCAGGCTGTCCGTGCTGCTCATCCCGTTTCCTGGGAAGATAAACCACGCTCACCAGGCTAAGCTTTGTCCAGGCTAAGCTTCAGACTTTGTCCAGACTCACCACCATGTCACCACCCCATCTCTTTCCTCCTCCCAGCCCGGCGGAGACCAGCAGTGCCCGTAAACAAGTTGTCAGAGGTGAAACCCAAACTTTTATGCACTCTCTGTCAGTGTTAATGAACCTTGTAAAGCAAATGCTCACCCGAGTATATCGAGTCCCAGCTGTTCTCCCCAGGGATGATAACCTGGCAGAATCTGCAAGCTGTTTGCTGGAAGATTCTTTATTTTCTGGAGCCAGTGGAGATCCACAGGAGAGGGGTAGAGGGAGAGGCTTGCAAAGGTATTGCTGCCCCTGGAGAGCTAGGTTTCTTCCAACACGGTGCTGTTGCCTTTTAAAAATCATTTATTGTTTTGTTTGTTTGTTTTTTTTCCTTCTTTTTGTCTTTTAAACAACCATATCTGGATGCTGCCCCTAATCTCTCAGCAGTATTCTTCCTGATTTTCAGCAGGAGGAGACAGTTTTATCCAGAGCACCCCCTGGAGAGGTGTACTGCCCATAGTCAGGTCTCTGAATTGGTTTGTGAGTCTTCACTGGGGCAGAGTCAGGTTTCCAGTAGTGAATCCCGGGTATTCTTCGGGAGAAATTCAGACTTTTTTTCTCTCCTTTGATTTACCAGTGCTGACATAAACACCATAGCTGACAGCAGAGAGCACTTGGAACTGAGGTGAAGGACAAGGGCAGTGTCTATGGCAGCAGAAGATGCATTCACCCGCTACCAGGTGCAGATGGCAAGTCCTAGGACAAGAGCAAGCCAAAGACAGAGGAATGGGGTGGAACTAAAAGGAAAAAATCTCCCTTTTGAAGAGAGTATCTGCTGTGTACATTAAGATGGACACTTTCCTTTGGGGTTGTGCTATAGGAAAGAGGTAGAGCTGTGTAAGCCACCCATTAGTTTCACCCTTCAAACGAATAATTTTCATGATTCACTGTAATGCTTAAGACAACAAGAAGCTCTTTAGTTCTCAGAGGAAAAATTGTTACAGCTTTGTGTAACCCTTTTTTGGCATTACAAAAGATCTACTATCATTGGTTACTTATTCATAGTTATGAATTGCCTTCGTTGTTGTTTTTACATTGGATATTGCTATAAAAAGAGAAGATACAACGTTTCTTTCTGGGTTTGTTTTGCTTTAGTAAATTGCAAGTCATGATTTAAGTTTCTACATGCAGGTTTATTTTTGTCTCCCAGAGGGGTAATATAATCAACAATACCTACTACCACTTTTTTTTAAGAGAGGATGGATGAACCAACTCTCCTGTACATCCTGTGTTAAGTTAAATACATATTTTGATTGTTCTTTTTTTTTTTTCCTGTAGTAGCAAATGGATATTACTTAGTAGCAGAATCAAAGATGAGAAATCCCAAAGGTGAGTTACTTACTGTTCAAATTCCCAGACAATAAATTCACGAATACCCTTTAAAAGAGGTGAATTCTAATCTTTCTCCTGCGAATGGAGTGCCCCTGGAGTAATTGTGAGACTGAAAAGGGCATCCAGCTCCTTTGCCTTACGAAATCTTCTCTGATAACTGACTGGGGATCGCTGAATGGGCTTTAACGCATCTTGAATGCATTTGATAGCTCGTATGGTTAAAATTTGCTCATGTAGCCATATGTTGAAAACTTCCCCAAATGCTACTTTTCCTTCTTTGGGGGCTGTTTTGAAGCTGTAGGAAAATGACAGTCTAACGGTGCAACCCCAGCTACTCCAGGCTGTGCCAAACATATTGTAGCCAGTTACTCCGTGGTGACCCTATGCGCATGGAAGGCGTAGGAGTGAGCATTAATAGCAAGGAGAACCTTGGCGAGTGACTGCAGGGAGGGAAGTGAAGAGAAGTGTTTGGGAGGTGCTGTGAGTATTATCTTTTAAGTGAATCAAGGCTCCCTGCTTCTCCTCCTGTTATTGTCACTGTTTCCTCATCTTTTCTGAGCCACTTTGCTGAGTATTCAGCGGAGCTAAGCTTAGCCTAGTCTGGTTTTGCCTGCCCACAGCTATAATCCATGGAGAAAATGATGTTCTTGAAGTGGGTGGTTCACACTGGCCATCCATTGAGTATGGAGGTTGGCTGGGCTAATGCTGGCCTGACTGACTACCTGCTTTAATCATCTTGCCCTTCAGTCTGTTCATAAGTTTGGTTGTAGCAAT
The DNA here is from genome assembly GCA_027560015.1 of Chloroceryle amazona. Classification (NCBI taxonomy): domain Eukaryota; kingdom Metazoa; phylum Chordata; class Aves; order Coraciiformes; family Cerylidae; genus Chloroceryle; species Chloroceryle amazona. Next base: position 42,081 of record JANHFX010003077.1, on the reverse strand, counting down.
GGCCTTGCAAGAAAGAGGAAATATTAACGTGTGAGAGCCTCCTGCAAACATTATCCTGTTTTCTTTCCACTGTTTCAAGGACGTGAGAAGTGGTAGTAATGCAATTTGGTAAGAAACACTGAGCCCATGCAAGGGTTTTTTTGTCCTTATCATGGTCAC
>JANHFX010003077.1:16247-28938 GCA_027560015.1 Chloroceryle amazona | reverse complement strand
ATGTTCAGTTCTATCTACTCAGAGCTATCTTAGGGACACCGTAAACTTCTGGAAAAGAAATCATTCATCTGCCTGTAGAAATTCTGACTTTCCACCTAGGGAAGAAGCCCAACCATCTGCTTCCCCTGTACACAGCAAGAAAACAGGGGACAAAGTGGTTTAGGGTGTAAGTTTTGGAAGGCAAATTGTCAATAGCCATCGATGCAGCCAAAAGGAGAGGTTCAAATGGGAGCTGATAATGAATTTAGTACCTACTTAAAAGGTTTCTTCTGGGAGCTGTTGTCATTCCAGGGGAGGACTGTTCATTTAGCTATTTCAGATGGCTCAAATGGCTCTTGCTCCAATCTTCTGTTAGCTATAAACATATTCAGCACAACTAATTTCATTAGACTTTTCTCTACAATATCTCAACCATCACAAAAGTCTCTGTGATTAAGGTGGTTAAATGTCTCAGTTCAGACCATTAATCTCGAGTCCTTTTGAGGTGACTTGGATTCTCTGAGTAGAGAAAAAGACTCGACTATGAATAGCCAAAAAGTAACTATTATTCTATTTTTTTTTTCTATTGTATTATTCTATTTTATTTTTTTTTCCTGTGGATGGAGAAGGACAAGGTGGACTAAAGGGCTGCACATAGAGTTACAACAAACAGAGTCTTTTCAAGGCCAGTTTGTACGTTGTTTTTTCTTGGCCCATGTGTTTTTGCCTGGGTGTTTGCACTGTAGGAAGGCCATTTCTATTATGCTTGCAGGGTCGGTGCTCTTTGTGCTAGTTTCTGCCTTCTGGTTAAGTAAAAAAAAAACCCTCAACATTTCCTGCACCTCACCAGCAACCTTTGCCATTCCTGATGCCACATTGCCTCAGGGTCTGTCACGAGCATCCGTTCCTTCTCCTCACTCACCCCTTTGCTGCTCTCCCCATTCCTGTGCTCGATTACCAGGGACTACATTTGTAAAGTGGATCTAAATGCTTAAACCTTTTTGAAGCACCTGACTGAGTTTTTTTCTCCCTACTGTGATTAGGATATAGGCCTGAGTGATTAATCTGTCGCCTTGAATAATGACAAAAACGTTGCATCAGCATGAGAGGATCTAACCTTTGAAAAATTCCCCTGGGAGCATCCATTTCTGCTGGGGATTTTGCTTCCAGTCAGAGCAGTTAATAAGAAAGGGAAAGCCAATAACACTGCCAGAAGTTTTTGCCACATAAAAGTCAGAGAATCAGTTAGAGGCTGTCAAATGTAATGTATGACATTATTAATATGAAGAATTTTGGATGAAAACAGGGCTCGCTGTCCCAGCGACGGGGTCATGTGGAAGTGGCTGAGGAAACGGGGAGTCTTCAAGTGGAACATCCAGAGGAGAGCGCTTGGGCAGGCTTTGCAAAGTCATTAATCTTTGCATTTCAAGAGGATGAGAAAATGTAAGGAAGCAGAGGAGCTGTTCCTGCTGCACTGTTGGGCACCCCTGGGGTGTGTTTCAGCCTTTGGTCTCTGAGCTCTTCAAGGCATGGGAAACCTGTCCTTCCTGGTGGGGCACTGTGGGCTGTGGATACCTGGGTGATGCTGAGGAGCAGGGGTAGGAACCCACCCAACTTCCCACCACGTCCTCTTGGCTGGTAACCTTGCTGAGGCACCAGCACCACGACAGGCAATCTCCTCAGACTGGCCCCAGTGCTTTTTTATTCTCTTCTTTAAAGGTCACGCTCCGAAGACATCAGTTCAAACCACGCAGGAATTCTCAGTGCCTGGGAAGAAGAGATTATTCAGTCCCCACATTCTCATATAACCACAGCCTCTTTATTTGTTTCAATATTTGTCTCATTTGTTTCATGTAAACGATCATGACTCTGATTATCTAAACACGGTATGTAAATTCAACTCACACTTAGTTTAACGATGCTCTAGTGCAGCTGGGTGGAAACCAGACAGCTTAGAGAAATATTCAGAAGGTATCCTGAGCCTAAAAATGGCTTGGTAACCTACGGAAGCTTTTTAGCAGCTTCTGTTGAGCGCACAATTTGTTTGACAAATCCCATCTTCCTCATTGTGTGGGAATTAGCCACCAAAAAAAGGTGGGTGTTTTTAAGCATTAGTAGTTAGATTGAAATAATTCCTCAAAGCCACGTAGGCTTTCTCATGGATGTTTCATTGCAAGGTATTTCTTTGAGTGTAGAAGGGATGTGCTGGCCTCCTGGTAAAGCTTGACTGAAAATAACCCTTGGAAACAAACTTCTGCCGCATATATTTGGCTTCAGAAATTTCTTTGCAGGAATGTTCAGCCTCAAATGTTGTTGCTTTGAGCGTATCTGTCAATAAATAACTTCAAAACTGACAGATAGTACATGCTACGGGGGTGCAGACAGTACAGATATTGATCAGTGACATAGCACATCTCCTGTCTTGACATCGAGAGACTTTCCTGAGTTTCTCCAGCAGGTCTGTGGTGATACCTGGAACACTGGGCACCCTGGGGACTTGGCACCTTTGCCCTGACCCAACTGCAGGACTGCACCCAAAGCCTTGAGACCTCACAGGGAATGAGGACTGTGGAGGGAAAAGTGCAGAACTCGGTCATGTTTTTCCTTATATAAGGTCAACACCAGGTTTGAGTCCTCATTTTGAAGCAAAGTTGATTCTTATCCTTCTGTGTTAGTGGCTTGTTTTTATTTTTGTTTAATCTAATTTCCTTATCTCAAAGGCAGCTGAACCACTTACAGACAAGGCTGATTCAGGTCATGTTTTCTGCATCGGTGTGACTTTTGCAGGGAACAGAATTGCTGCACCAGTGCAGAAGGGCAGTTAAAAAAGACATCTATAACATAAATCTCCATTCCTTATTATCTCTAATAGTTGTTTTTCTGGTCAGCAATACCAGTAGGTATTGGGTTATAGTTGGCCATCAGTTCTTTTGATGGACTAGATTTTATTCTTGTATTTGTCTCGCTGCCCCAGCAGCATTAACTGGTGAACATCAGCTTTATTCTCACTCATTACAAGTAGGCAGGAGGATTTGTGGGAAAATACCTACCCAGAAAAACTCTTTGGCACTAAGAAATGGATTCATCCCATGGCCACTGTGTTCCTCTCTACTTCTCTACTCCTTGTGTGTGCAAACCTCCTCTTCCGCAGCAGATCTGCTGTCCTCCTCACCTGCATGTGTCCAGCACTGTTGTGGAGCTATGAAATAAGGGAAGATTTCTCTTTTCAAGTAAACTGGGATGACATCACCCCCTCTAGAGCCCAGGCAAGAGAACCATAGAATCATTTTGGCTGGAAGAGACCTTTAAGATCATTGAGCCCAACTGTTCCCCCAGCACTGCCAGGACACCACCAAACCATGTCCCTCAGCACCACAGCTCCACGGCTTGGAAACCCCTCCAGGGATGGGGACAATATTGAAGCATAAATTCTTTAATATTTGCCATTTTACAGAGACAATCTGTCAGCAACAGATTGCAGCTACGGGCTGCACCGTGTGTCTCTGGTCATCTTCCTTAACCCTTTCATGGCAAGGCATTGCTTGTGAGATAAAGGGGAAAGCTCCCTTCTCCTGCTGGAAGGTTTCTCAGCTCTCTAACTGCAGAGGTTTTTTTCCTCATTACCTATCATGAGCTGTTCATCAGCTCCTGCCTGAACTGCAAGGTGATTTTGAAATGTCTCAGCAACTCGCAGGCAGCATGCCCTTCTATCAGGGGAAATCAGGGAGTATTTACTTGCTCGGATACTTTCCTTCGTAGTGTAATTGTGGAGTTTTTTCAACGAGGATTTAAAATGCTCGTTGACGCGGCAAGGAAGGTCGTCTCTACTTCTCATCCTGGTGCTTCTTGGTGTCTTTAGGGACCGCTGCATTCCTCAAGAGTCTACACTTTCAAGTAGTGTGATTTCAAAGCTCTTTACGCTAATAATATTTGTCTTATAACGCTGTATTAAAAAAGGTAAAGGTGAAATATCGTGCAGCTGGGAAAGGCTGTGCCTGGAAGATTGGTTCTGCTACGCAGCCGAAATACCTCCTGTTCCTTATGGTGTAAGGACCTATAACTAAAATTCGAAGTGGCATATTGCATTAGATTTCCTCGAGATAAAAATTGTGCAGTGCACTTTTTGCGATGTCTTTATTTCAGTAACATTAGAGCATCAAAATATTACCGCCTGCTGATAATCTGATAGAAAATATCCAGCTTGCCTTGAGTGAGAAAATATTGAGTGCATAAAAAATGTTCCTATTTTCAGTAAACTCTGCCAGTGATGGTTACTTTAAGCTTGCCTTGCACCTTTTGAGTACAGAAAGGCTTTGACTGAAGACCTGCAAAGACTAAGGCAAGATGCTTCAGAGGACCTGCTCACAGTATTTTCTATTAAAAACAGATTGGATCAAAACATTATACTTCAAAGTCTGCTGCACCATATAATACCTGGGTTATCTTCTCCAATGAAAGCATAATGATGAGTGTGATCTGTATTTCAGACCTCCTCATTCCGGGGAAAAATTAAAAACCTAATTACTGATAGATTTGGGGGGAAAAAAAAGTTTATTTTTTTTCACCCTGACCAGTTTAAAAGTGCATTTTTTTGCTTCAGCCTCTGCTGTCTTTTGTTGTGTTTTGCACATAGTCCAGTGGTCTCGTCTCAGTCCAAAGGGTGATGGCTCTCCACGTGATGTGGTTGTCTGGGCTCTCCAAGATTCCCATCTCAGCCTCCAGCTCTGGCAGTGGCCCTGGTGCAGGACTGAACTCACCTGCCTTGTTTGGGGTTAAAATTATCTGCATGGTGTAAGAACACATTGGGTCAGCTCAGAGCCACGGGTCAGCCCTGGTAGGAGAGAAATGAGACAGCACCAGGATCTCAGTACCACGTGAACCACAGCTACATATTTCCTGAGAAAAAAAAAGAGATTGTCTGGACCCATGGACTGAGATTGGGTTAAAAAATGGGTATTTTCTCAAGTGTGGCTAAAAAGCTATGTAGCTCCCTATCTGATCCCAACTTGCTGCTCTACAACAAAGAAAAAAAAGGTGTTTTAACTCTGATGGTAAAATACCCCACTGGAGGAAACCTGCCCTCTGAGTACAGTACTGAGGTCTGGATCCATCCTGATACAGTCATGACACAACCCACGGCTGCAACAGGTCATGAGCATCCTCTGTTTTTTCAGGAGAACAGACAAATGGCAGGATTTTTTTCAAATCCTTCCAATATATCTGTGAGCATGAATGACACTGCCTTTATCTCACTGGGTGTTAAAAGCACTACCTTTTTTTGTACCTTTTTGGTTTTCAGCTGTATCCCTTCATTTGAGCTGAGAAATATTTGCAGCACAGAGCTATGCAGAGGTAAACCCTCTGCTTCTCAGGGTCTTGGAGGTGCTGCTGTCGCTGGGACTCTTCTCCCTGGCAGTGTGCAATCTCTCTTTTCCTCTGAAGAGGTGCCTGCTTAAAAATCTGAATTAACATACTCTGTGCATGCCATGAGCAGAGACTGGAAGCTTCTGCTTGGAGGCAATGCTTCAGATTTTGGGGAGAACAAAAGGTGCCTAAACCAGTGGGAACCCCTGACCCGGTGTGGTTTGGGGAAGGGGAGCGCTGCTGGGGCTGACATGAGCAGGCAGGGGACAGGAATGGGCAGCTCCAAGGCACAGGTTTGGTCCCAGCAGTCACCCTCCCAGGAAAAGCAGGCAGGATTAAAAGAGAGAGCAGAATTAACACCAAAGTATCAGGCAGAAGATTAACCAAGGAAGGAATCTATCTGGATCGATTACACTGAGCATAAATTCCAGCTAGCTGCCATTGCTGAAACCAGATGAGGAGATGGGTGTGACTGGAATGTTAAAGTCAGGGTTTTATGATTTATTTAGCAAGTTCTGAATGGGCCAAAGCGGAGGGGGAGTGACAGTGTCAAAGACGTTGTTTCTTGTTGGAAACAGTGACAGCTCAGAAGCAAGGGACCTTCTGTGACAAGGAGTTAAAACGTGAGCAGCTGAAGTACAGCATCGGGGGCTTGTTAGAGCTGCTACCGACCCCAGACTGTCCTCTTGGACAAGCATTAAGCACCCAGCTTCCCAGTCTCCCACAGCACAACCTCATCCCACACTGATGGTCATGCATGAGCCTGTAAAAATCTGCTCGTTTCACAAGGAATGAATCCTGAGGAAGAGGGCATATTTAGATGGATCATGACTAGAGATGGGTCAATTCGGATCAGACATTAGGAAGAATTTCTTCCCCATGAGGGTGGGGAGACACTGGAACAGGTTGCCCAGAGAGGTGGGGGAAGCCCCATCCCTGGAAGTCTTTAAAGCCAGGCTGGATGGGGCTCTGAGCAGCCTGCCCTAGAGGGAGGTGTCCCTGCCATTGGCACAGGGGTTGGAACAAGATGAGCTTTAAGGTCCCATCCAACCCAACCCATTCTATGATTCTGTCATTTCAAACAGACGGGAGAGAATTTGATCACCAACCTGAAATGTAGCCCTGGCTTAATGTTCATCATTGTGGTTTTGCCATTTTATGGCTGGATTTCAGGTACTGTGTGGGGACAAACCCAGCAACGTGTGTGGTGTTTGTGTGTGTATACACGCGTGTGCACATGCATGCAGTGACACACAGGCACACACACGTCCACAGAGAGCATTGGCAGAGCCAGCCTCAAGAACCTGGAAATTACTGAACCAAATCGATGAGAAGGAATTTAAACAGTTCCAATTATCAGTTGCATTCCTCTGCTTTAAAAGCCATTAGTGGACACCAGGCGAGTAACAATTAGGTGTTAAGAGACTGAAGGCTGGGTTAATTTAAGAAGAGACAGGTTGATTTTCCAGCAAAAGTTATCAACAAAATCTCATTTAATTCAATCCAGACATTTCATCTTATTAGAAGTATATTTGCTATGTACATATCTTCAATTATCCCTATAAAAGTGACATTAGGGGCATTTTGCTGTTAACTCCATAAGGGAGGATGAAGTTGAAGCTAAAACCTGGGAACGTCCTCTTGGAATTGTTTTACAAATCCAAAATGTTAGATGTAGAGATTCTGGGAAAATCAGGGATGGCCACAATTACACCTGATGGAGGCAAACACTTGGGGAAGGTTTCAAGCCCTGTCTTCTTGTTTTATGTCTTCTTGTTTGTAAATCAAATATCAAGTGATGGGAATACAGGGCAATACCTGGGTCTGTGTCTCCTCCTGTGAGGTCCCTCGATGCAGACAGTCTCAGATACTGCATAAAGAAATCTTGGACCTGATCATGAATGTTGATCTGATCTGAATGTTTCCCTGGGCTATGTCCAGTGGTATTTGCTATGCAAGTGCTGCTGGAAGCTGTAGCAAAATAGTTGTTGGAGTTGTTTCATTAGCAAAGGGCATAAAATCCTGTTTTCCATGATGCTGGAGGAGATCCCTGGTCTCAAAGTATGTTGCCCACAGCCAGGCCAGAGCAAACCAGTCTGCTGTGATATGGGGCAGGGTCTGAGCTTCAGGGAGGGTTGCTGGAAGGTGCTGCAGATCCTGGTGGCATCACCTCAACTGGAGGCACCATGCAAAGCAAATAGGGAAACAAAAGAAGCTGGTTCTTCTGGGTTAACTGGTCAGCTCTGGGTTATTTCTGCACAGGCAGAAGCAGATCTGAAGGGGAAAAGATGCTGCAGGGCTGATGGCAAAGGATGGTGCTGAGCCTCATGGTTTCCTAGAGGTTTTAGAAGGTTGTTGGGTTTTTTTTATTGCTTCCCAACGACATCTTCATCTCCTGAACCCCGTTTCTGTTTCAGTGGTGGCAGCAAGCGGCGTGCTGCGGCAGTCACCGCGCTGGCAGCGGTCCCTTTGGGTTATTGTTTCAGCCTGAGCAGGTTGGTGTTGACTCTTCTCTTCTGGCTTGCCAGCTGCATTGAATTTCTTATCCTGTCTGTATCTGCTGCCAATACACGGACCAGGATCACTTATTCCTCAAAGTGGGATATTGTGTGGGAAAGACAAAAACAAATGCAGCAGCCAGAGTGTGAAGAAGAGCTGTGGGAAGGGAGAAAAAGGGAGAGGCTGAAGGTGAGGACAAATCCAGGAGAGTCTGCTGATAAAGTGAGCCTGGTAATACCAGTTTGCTGGCAATGAGTCTGTAAAAGTGCTCTGGAGAAGAGCAAGCTTCCCATCCCCTTTTTGCCAAGAAAGATTAGACCAGATGATGCTTGATGTCCCTGACAACCTGATATTCTATGACTCTGTGATCTGCTCTGGCCCTTCCCCTGGGCTGGGTAAGACCTTGGTTTCTCAGCATCTTTTCTGATTCAGGCAGCTTTTGTGTGCAAGAAAAGTGTCCTAAGAACCATCTGTCCCTCCCACCACTGTAAACTGGTGTCCTCTTTACTAAAGATTTCCAGCAGACAGATCCCTCTTCATCACCCTGCATCTCTCTGCGGGGTGAACAGGAGGTGCAGGGTCAGCCCTTGCCCCAGTCAGACAGTGCAAGAGCTTGAAACTGGCTCCTCCCCGTGCAGACAAAAGGCTGATGGGATCAGCTATTTCAGGGGGAGCTTCACGCCAGAAATAAAAGAGCTGTCAAATCAGAATGAAACCAGAGGTGATGAGGTATTTGCTGCAATATATATGTATATATCTGAAGTTATGGATAAAAAAACTTCCTATGTATAAAGTCTATATAGGTATCTCCATAAAATCGATACATGCACACACAGAGGTTTGGTGCTGGTGTCACTGCTGTGGTTTCCTGACCAGTCCAACTCCCCCAGGTCCCATCAGTCCCTGGGCAAGCCAGGAGGTGAGCGCAGCCCCTGTGTTCAGCTCAGCCCTTCTCTCCACTTACAGCCCCCTCCCCAGGGCTCAACAGTGGGAAAAGTTATCATTCATTAAAAATTGCACTTTTATTGTGCCACTTAGTTCAGTTGCTTGTTCTTGGCCTTATTTTCATTAATGAGGATACTCACACGGGCCCTTGTGCCACTACCCCCTGAGCTGACTCAAATGTGAAATGGTAACTTGGGATGATAAAAGGCTTTCTAATGCTTTATCAGTTTCTCGAGCTGGCTATTCTTGTTTCTGTCTCAAGCTTTAAATATTTGCATTAAGATCCAGATTGCAAAGTAACCGGCCTCAGAATAGCATATGAAACAGGAATTTTAAATGGAAATGTGGAATGGAAAATGTGGCATTCTGGAGCTGGGCTTATCTGAGCGCGCAGTGAGGATGCAGCAGTTTGCTAAAGCAGTTTGCTAAAGCAGCTCCTACTGTTCAAAAGGACATTCAGCAGGGCAAGCCGGGCCCTTTTTTCCTGACTTGAAAAATGCAGGCTGCCTTCCTGCCATCTTTCTTTCATAATGCATTTTAATCAAATCACAGGACAGAGAATTTGCAGTCAATCCAAGCCAGGAATCTATAATCTCATCCAGAATTACTTTATAAATAGAAACAGTTTAATACTTTTGTATAAATTTATGTCCACTATGTGGTTCAGGTTTAATATGAAATGTGTTTGCCGTGCACCTGGATGGAAAGTGGGTAAATGAAAGCTGAAGGAATGATTCAATTTGTATTTTCCTGGTTGCACGGGGTGTGTTAGTCCTGTTGATTGCTGTTTGTAGGCAAGCCAACTAACCAAGTGCTTTCGCTCACGGTCTCCGTAGCAAAAAAAAGATCACATGAGTTCAACAGCTCACACACAGTGGTGCTGCATCATCCATAATGAGGAAATTAAAGAACCAGCCGTGCTGAAGGGAAGATGTCACTGAGCAAGAGGAGCCAAGGCTGCCCGCTGCTCCCATCTGCTGGGGGTGTGCAGCAAGGGGTGAGCGCTGGAGCTTCTGGTCCCCAAACCCAGGTGTGTTGAGGCTCGTGGTGTGACTTCTCGTAACCATGAAGTGCTGAGCCCGTCGTGGAGTGCAGGGGGGGTGGGAACAGCAGCTGAGTGCGTTCGATAAACTCCCCAGGATGGCAATGTAGAGATGTGGGGTTTGCTTGTGGCAAATAGAAACAGAAGCATAGAACGGTCTGGCTTGGAAGGGACCTCTGGGGGTCAGCTGGTCCAACCCCCCTGCTGAGAGCAGGGACATCTCCAACGAGGTCAGGCTACTCTGAGCCTCATGAAGCCTGGCCTTGAATGTCTCTGGGGATGGGGCGTCCACCCCCTCTCTGGGCAACCTATTCCATTGATCTATCCCCCTCATACTAAAGAACTTTATCCTAATGTCTAACCTAAATCTGCCCTTTTCTAACTTAAAGCCATTACCCCCTGTCCCATCACCACAGACCCTTGTGAACAGACCCCCCTCCCCTTTCTTACAGGCCCCTTTCAGGTACTGGAAGGTCATTATAAGGTCCCCCCAGAGCCTCCTCTTCTCCAGGCTGATGTGTGTTTGCCCAGCAGCCCCTTCCACTGACTAATGTGATGCTCTGAGGGACCGGACTGGACTGAGCTGCTGAGCTCCCTGGCTTGCATTTGCCATCATAAAGCCTTTGTGTGATGTGCGTGTTTATGAGCCTGAGCTGCAAAGTTTTGTGCGTGTCCATATTTCCTGGGGGCATTTTCCTGCAGCCCTGCCAGGGATGGTCAGGTGCTTCCATCTATCAGCACTTCTGATGGATGCAGACGTGCAAAAAGCAGACTCGACATAAAGCACGTCTGCTTCAGGAGCCAGGGAGTGAGAGCAACAGTTCCTGCTGTCACACAGCATCTTCCACTGCAGCAGGAATTTATGAGGGCTGTGGAAAGCAAAAAAAAACATATCCCATGAGCTAAAGGTCAAAATTAGGGCTGGGGATAAAGGATAGGAAAAAAACCCAAGGTAAATAAAAGAACTGCTGACAGGAAAATGAATAATTTCATGTAGCAGCTACTGCTTAAAGCTCTTGCAAAGGACTCGGAGACTTAGTCACTTAATGCTAATTCAAAGTTGCCATCCCAAGCCCTGGCAAGTGCTGATAAGAGTGAGATTAGCACGGCTCGCGTCTACGCGAGTGCGTTCAGAGGAGCCACAACGCAGCAAAGAGATGTAGGACACTGGCTGGGGTGACTTGTCCTGGTCGATGGCAGCACAGCGCCGGGGCTCAGCAGTTTGGTTTTATAACGTGATCCCTTGGGTAGTTCTCCCCCAGGTTAAGTCCCCTTCTTGGGAATTTTTGTGCTGGTTTTGGTGGTGTCGTTCTCCGGAGGGAATGACCAATGTGTCATTACAATCAGCTCTGTTATCACACAAGATGACAGCTCTGGGGTTTATTTAACTGATGTTCTTGTTACAGTGTTTTGGAAAGTTTCCTGCTAAGGAGATCATAGAACAGTAAGGGTTGGAAGGGTCCTCTGGAGATCATCGAGTCCAACCCCCCTGCCAATGCAGGAACACCTGGATCATAGTTAGGATGCACTATTCATTACAGATAGACAGGGAAACTTGTCATATATACACATATGTGTATGTAGCAGTTACTTTTAAGGTACTACATAGTACATACTTCTTTCTATTATGCATTTCTTAACCACACAACTCAGATTGCTCCTTGTGATCTTCTGCAGATGTCCCTGCTCACTGCAGGGGGCTGGACTAGATGACCTTTGGAAGTCTCTTGCAAGCCAAATTATTCTGTGATTCTTTGACCTGATTCTATGATTCCATGTTTCTATGATTTCTGTGATTCTATATTTCTACGAGCCTATGATTAAGGGACTTCATTCTGCACCCTGATTCACACTAAATCAGGTATTATGCTTCCAAAGACAGAGACTGCCAGAGCATTTTCAAGTTAAACAAGCAGGGCTGAGTGCAGAGCTGAGTGCAGAGCTGCTCCTTCTCTTTCTTTTTCTGTGTACCCATATATTTGTATAATACAATTAAAGAAAAATACCACAGTACCTAGGCAAAGCTGTGTTTCCCTTTAAAGCAAATACAGTAAGAAAAGAGCTATATTCAGACTAAAAGGAAATTGAGAAGGAATGAACCTTTTCATCCGAAATACCCCAGAAGTCTGAGGAATTTTTTTTGAGGTTGTGTCAACCTCTTCACATTTAATCAAGGATTTATGAAATGGAGCAGGATTGGGGGCAGAGCTTTTGTTTCATGTCTTTTTCCTGGCTCTCTTCAGCCTTGTTCATGCTTCAGCAACCATTTTTTTTTTTTCTTTCTTTCTTTCTTTTCTTTCCCCAGAGCGATCAAAGACAACACACAGATTACAGCCCTGAGAGCAACTTTAAATGCAGCTGAAACCAGCACTTGGGTAACTGCACTGAGAGTAAAAGTGTCCTAATTGAGGAGATTACTTGGAGTTTAAGCAGACATCTGTGAAGAATATACCTCTAGAGATGATAAATCAATATTACTGCTGCTGGCTGTTTTTAATTTAGGGTGTTGGCCTTTAAAGAGGATGCTGCTACCTCAGGATGGAAGTTGGAAGGTCGTGCTCGACTGAGAAGGTGGGATTTTGCATGGGATCTTACCTCATGTGAGTTATTACATAGAAAAGTTTTAAAAACATATCTAAAGTGCACTGATTTTTCCTCTTCTAACCAAAAATCTATATGCAAGGCTAGACCCTTTCATTACTGGACTGATCTATATTTACCTCTGTTTGCCATCACCTTGTTAAGGGTTCTGCCATGACAGCCATTGAGTCATTTCACTTGGAAAAGACCTTTCAGATCCTGGAGTCCAACCCTTCCCCCAGCACTGCCAGGGCACCACTGACCCCTGGCCCTCAGCACCAC